>APFE031601367.1:124023-187617 GCA_000404065.3 Pinus taeda | reverse complement strand
TCATTGGAAAGTAGCTAAAAGAATACTTCATTATGTTCGAGGTACAGTTCAGTTTGGCATTCATTACAGTGCCGAAGCATCTCCTCTATTGGTTGGTTTCACTGATTCTGATTGGGCTGGTGACCCTAATGATCAGAAGTCTACTGCAAGTTATGTGTTCACTCTTGGTTCACGACCTATTACATGGGCTTGAAAGAAACAAAGTTCCATTTCTCTTTCTTCAGCAGAAGCAAAGTATCGTGGTGTCGTAGAAGCTAGTAAGGAAGCCCTGTGGCTTCGTCAAATCCTATCAAAGTTTGGCTTTCAACAGCAGCATCCGACTACACTTTAGTGTGATAATCAAAGTGCCATTCAACTATGCAAAAATCCAATCCAACATCAGCGCAGCAAACACATTGAACTGCACATGCACTTCATCAGAAAGCTCATTCATGACCATGTTCTTGAAGTGCACTATTGTTCAACCAATGATCAAGTTGCAGACATCTTTACAAAGGCTCTCACAGAGGTGAAATTTACTAAACTTCGATTTATGGTTGGAGTTCAGGAAGTTGTCACTAAGGGGGGATAGGCTCTAATGCCTCCTTCCTTCTCCTATTGTGTCATATTTGTACATCCTTCAGTCCTATCCCAAGTTGTTCTTAAGGGGGGATATTAGGATATTCTGACACAGTGTTACTTGGGAGCGGGAGCGAAAGCGGGGAGCGGGAGCGAAAACAGGTGCGGGAGCGACATTTTCAGAAGCTCTCGGTTTGGGAGCGAATCCCGAAGCGATTTTTTAAAAATATATATATTTTTTATATTTTGATACATATATGTCAACAAAAACATGTAGAATGATGAATTAGATATAAAAAACATTAAAAAAAAACATAGATTTATCATTGAACCATATCACATCAATCATCTAGAAGATATAATCTTCATCAACCATGTCCACAAGTTAGTAACATACATATTACAACTGCAACATATTGGGTCGTGAATCATGATTCATCAAATTCAATCTTAAAGTTTCAACTTCAAGCTTTCAAAATTAAAAATTCAATTTATCACATTTATCATCATTGATCACCAAAGTTGTACTTGTAAGCGAAGTTTAACCATTACAAGAAATAATATCTTAGATAATTCTAAGTTCTAACTGTTAACATGAAATGAAATGTTATAAAATGAATTATGAATAATGAAATGAAATGAAACAACTTTAGTCTTTCACGAAGCATCATATTCATAATTCACAATCATTACCAATGAGTTATAATTGCCAACTTCAAACTTCAAACTTTCATTGTCACAATCATATATTGTTTACAAAAAATATCATTATGATATGAAAGAGTCAAGAGTCAAGGACTCATAACTCAACAGTTATGAAAACTAATAGAAACTAGAAAAGACAAGTAAACTGTAAATCTACATGTGGCCCTTGCCACGAGAGTCTCCTGTATGAGCAGGTCGTGGTGGTATTCCAGGAGTCTCCTGCACAGACCGACGACCAGAACTAGAAGGCACATGCCCTCCACGTGAGGGTGTAGATGGAGGTGGCGACAGCAAAGGAACAAGACTCGGAACTCGAGCAGTGCTACTGGATGGTGGAGGTGGCATGGGTGCTGCAACTGCTTCATCTTCATCCCTTATAAGTTCCTCTTCCAATTCTAAAAGATGTATAGTGCCATCCTTCAAATTGTCATCCTCTGGGTGGTTGTCCCAAATTTTATATGTTGGATCCTCATAAGCCTGATCACAGTAATGACTCAACAACCTCAAGTTCTAGTGCACATAAGCCAAGCTTTCTCCCCAGTTTTCATTGAGTCTGTTTCTTTTCACATCATGTATGAAGTTGCAGGTGCTCCAACACCTCTCTGTAGAGGAAGTATTTACAACCTGTGATAGAACTTTTTTTTTCCAATTTTGGCAAAAGTCCCTGGCCGCCATATGATTTCCACCATGTGAGAACCAAATCTGTCTCTGCCTTCCATTACATGGAAGGTACCAAACAAATCAATGCCACTGAAGCATCTGCCTATTTCAAGGTGCACAACTGCACATTCCTCCTGTCAGGTATCAACTTTTCTAATGCATCCAAATATCCTCTAGTTACCTCTTCATTTAAATGGGGTTTAGTCCTAACCCCACCCCCTGGTGCAGGTTGGCCCAACCAAGATGCAGAGTAGTATTTTGGCATAAGGATATACGCCAAGCAATGTAGTGGAAGATTAAGTTTATTCCACAATACACACACAATCGTGAATCAGTTTGTACAAGTCGGGATCATTGTTATGAACAACATCTTTTATTTGCCCCAACATGGTATCCATCTGCTCATACACCTCGCCAATCACTAGTTTATCTGTATCTGCAAACCGAATCATGTGATAAATGGGCTTGGTGAAATCCAATACTTGCCTCACACTTGACCAAAACATACCATCAAGAGCGGCCTCCTCCACCAGTTCGAAACCTCGCCTGTCAGCTGCCTTTGTAGCCCTTTCCTTTAATACCTGTGAGTGTGGACTTGATACCATGCTAGCCAATGACTCTCTTACCTACAAAAGGCGTCTGAAGGTGAGGTAATAGCTACCAAATCTAGTCCTCGCAATCTTCAACAACTCCAATCTTGAGTGACTGCGGAAAAGGCCATGGGTATTGCTATGATTTGTAATAAATTTTATCATTTGTTTGCCTTTCTTGTACAAATCACCAATCCATTTGTATTGCGCATTTTTGTTCTTGACAACATAATGCATCAGAAGGTTCAATGTGTGAACCAAACATCCAGACCAAAATATGTTGGGGTATTTATCCTCAATAATTGCTCTCGTTGCCTTACAATTAGGAGCATTATCAGTGATGACTTGGATGACATTGTATGGCCTAACACAGTCAATTGTTTCAAGTAATGCTTCTACAATGTTGATGGCAGTCCTGAACTTGTCTAAGTAATCATGTGCAGTTAGAAAGATGGCACCACTAACAGAGACAACAAGAACACTTATCAATGGCTTGCCTTTTACATTTATCCATCCATCAAATACAATGGACACCCCATGGTCAGTCCAAGAACTTGTCATTCTATTCAAAGAATGTGATATTTTTGCTTTTTCGTGATCAAGTCCAACGGTTCTTGCCTTGTCATACCCAGGGCTCTTATATCCTTTAGGGGCATCATTTATGGCAGAAACCATTTCCTGCCAATAAGGTGAGCGAAGAACATTGAATGGTATCCCACACACATAGAGAAACCTGTAAACTTTTGAATCCACATCATTCCTACACCCCTCATCAAGGAAATATGATATGGTTCTATGCCTTAAAGCTGGTGACCCTATGCCTCCATATCCACTACCTTGGGAGGGATGCTAAAGGAGTTTTTTGTGCTTGTGATTGTGAGCTTGGTTCAAAGAAACCCCTTGATTTTTTAGATTTTTATTGGGCTTCCTCCTCTTCCCTTATGTATTTGGCTCTATTTGCTGCTGTCACAGCTGCACAAGTTTTGATTCGTATTTTTTATCTCCATCCCATGGCCTTTTCCCGTAGAGGTGTTTTCTGGCACGGGTGTATGAACCTGTGTAATTATTGTTGCAATGGGGGCAATGAAATTTAGTGGTTCCACCCCCTTTCCCTGCTTCAGGCCTGTTAACATATTTCCACAATGGGGTTTGGTCTTGTTTAGTTTTTTTAGAGTCATGTTCACCCTCCTCCAGCCCCTCCTCACCGAGGTTTTCATCAAATCCACTTTCTCCCGCTTCTTCACCCCTCTCTTCATTTTGACCCCTCATTTTCCTACTCTCCAGCACCATAATAACCAGAAAAGGGACCAAGAAGAAGAAAATGCCAAGAAATATAACCAGGTCCATGATGTTTGAAATGTATAGTTTTGAATCTGCAAAATTTAATGGGAATGAGAAAATTAAAAATGTATTTAGTTTTACTATTTACTATTTATTAATTTTATTTATTTAGATTCATCATTCATCATTCTAGAATCTAGAAATAAGTTATAACTTTACTAACCTACTAAATTACTAAGTTACTAACCTCCTTGCAGGCTTGCTCCTTACTCCTCGGTGCTCGCTCCTCGCTCCTCCTCGCTCCTTTGCACAATCTCCTTGGCTATCCTCCAACTCTTTCAAGTCACAATGACATAAAAATGCCCTGCAAGCCCTTATAAAACCAAAAAAAAAAAAACAAAACAAAACAAATTTTTTTTGGCGTCCGAAATTGTTTTTGCGCGCTTTTCACTCCCGGCGGTAACACGCGTCTCTTCAGGAGCCCCAATCGCTCCCAGGCTTTAATTTTCACTCCCAAAGCGACGGGAGCGACGCTCCCGAAGTCGCTCCCTATTTTGGCAAGGAGCGCAAATTTTTTTATCAGGAACGCGCTCCCAACCTGCTCCCACCCGGAGCACAGATTGGGAGCGGGTTCATGGGGGGGGTGCTCCCCCGCAACAGTATTCTGACACATAGGAAATAGTTAAGTATAACTTGGTCTAGTGTAGAGTTAGGTAAAGTGTGTTTCTTTACTATGTACTTTTGTAACTTACAATCCGACGGTCACGATATGTAGTGATCTGACGGTTCATTCTCTCCTAGGTATTATCGACACTTGATTTGTGGATTAACACCCGATTGGTCCATGATCTCTATTTAAAGAGCATGGAGGGTCATTTGTAGGGTAACCGTTCATGAGAGAAGCTTATGTAAATTTTCATTCTTTTATTAATAAATTACCTTAAGTGGCCGTGTTCGCTCAAGCCATGGACTGTTTCCCTGTTTGAAGGTTTTAACCACGTCAACAATACTGGTGTATTGATCTGTGATCTTTTTGTGAGCAGTGTCCTTTGGTGTTCTATCTGAGGAACTTACCCTGTAAATTCCTACAATTGATCCCTTCCTATATCTTCCTGTTGGGACTCCAACGGACAAGATTAAATCTTAATCAATGGCTCAGATCATTTCTGAATCGATCGGTGTGAGTTTCTAGAGAATTCTCACCTTGACTTAATTAATTATGATTAATTACCATTTTTCCGAAGTTTAGACTTACGAAACATTAAAAAAAATGGTTAATAATCTAATTAAATCATCTCTAGTTGGAATTTCCAAAAACGATTTATGGGTTTTGGAGATCTCATGTATTCTAACCTCTCCACCAAATTTTATGGCTAGAACACATCCAATGCTACAGAAACTAACAGATCTAATGACTCGAAGCAATGAAAAGTTGGAAAGGCCAAAAGCTTTGTATGTACAGCCAGTCTTTCTTCCTTTTCCACTTTCAGCTATTTTGGAAAAAACAGAAAATTTGTTTTCTTTGCTCCACTTCTTGAGTAAAAACATCAGTAAAATCTCATTTCTTTGCTTCACTTCTTGAATGGAAACATCAACAAAATCTATTTTCCACATCTCCTTAGTGCATTGGAAAAATTTTGTTTTTCCTTTAGCTATACTCATGAACACATTTAGTAAAAGCTCCTATTCTCTCATTAAAACGATTGGACTCTTTTTCCATGTGATTAAAAAATTAAATAAAATTTAATTATTTCACAACTTATGACTTTGAAGTCATAATCCTTGAAAATTTACCCAGAGATATGATTTATATTTACGCCAAGTGTTGGCTCAAGACAGAAACCAGTGACAAAGATGCTACTGAACTCCTCATTTTTCCATGCAAAGGAAGCTTAGACCACCCATTAGTTGCTAGCTAGGAACCATAATCAACACATGAACGTGCCAAATATATAAACTTATTAATTGTATACATACCTAAAAACGCAGTCTTCCCCCAAAAAGCTAAAAAGCACGAAAGTACTACTTTTGGCCAAATGACATAATGGGCCATAGTAACAAAAAAAAATACAAAATCAAAGGAAAAAGTGTCATTCTAGATATGAGTGAAAAAGATCCCATTGGACTTGCTTTTTCACCAAGATCAAGAAGAAGCAATCAAATCAAATGTATGGGCCACTGATGATTCGAATATCAAAAAAGTAGAACTTCCCAAAATCGCAGTTTCCTGAGAACTAACAAACTGAATATATAAGGTCTTTTGATCAACAATTATGCCATGAAGCGTCTGAAAATAGCCCAATGTGATTGAGTCTTGTTAGGTATGTGTTATATTTTTTGCATGACTTATATGCACCACAAACAAATGGGGTCTCTAGGGGACTATTCAGCCCACCTATGTGGTCACCAAGAAAAATATATTGGGTCACTTTTTGTATCCATTTTTGGCAATTTTTTGGCCCACGATTTTGCTAAAAGAGATTTGTAGTGCATGGTGGTTTTGCCAATGCTTTTATAGTTTCAATTATGGAACTACAGTTCGATTGGAAATTCATGTCATTGGAGATGTATATTATATAGTAATATTGAACAGAAAATATCTTGAGAAAAAACTTGTTGGTTTTCCCAGGTTTGGATTTCCAAGATAAAATCTGTGTAAATTTGAGTATTTTCCACTGTACCCTTTCAGTTTTATTAAGAATATGTTTGCAGCGATTAATTGTACAAGGTTATAACCTACAAGTCTCACTGGACCTTAACCCTTCAATAGCAAGAAGTGCTACTGGAGTTAACAGCAAGCTATGTTGCAGGAAACGTTGTCCAAGAGGGCGTTTCAACCGGGACACTGTTAAATTTGGCAGCTAGGAAGAAATTCCCTCCCTCCCTAATTTGATAAAGCAAGGGGAATATTATTATTACAAGGAGACATTTAAAATAAAGGAAATTTAATTTCTACATAAGTCTCCGCCACCACCACTTGGGCAACCACATTTCGCACCTTCTAGGGGAGTGCTTTCTTCATTGTAAGCAATTCTTAGATACTTTTCCTTGAGGATCAGAGACAGTGCAGGGGCAGCATGTCTCAATACTGTTAGACAATGATGCCACCCACAACTTTATTGATGCATAGATGGTGCAGAGGAGAGGCATCCACACAGAGACTTTTGAGGGCTTCTCAGTCCTTGTGCTAGGGGATATGACCATGCAGTGCACCCGATATGTCCCCTATTTGACTGTGACCATGGGGAACTATTCAATGATTGACCACTTCTTCGTGGTTGAGGTGTCAGATACCAATG
Organism: Pinus taeda; assembly: GCA_000404065.3. NCBI lineage: Eukaryota > Viridiplantae > Streptophyta > Pinopsida > Pinales > Pinaceae > Pinus > Pinus taeda. The sequence goes on along the minus strand of APFE031601367.1, from coordinate 180,524 downwards.
TGGTGATGGGTGTCCAGCGGCTCTATTCTCTTGGGCGAGTTACCACAAATTGGCAGAAGTTGGAGATGGAGTTCATGGGTCAGATGGGAAGCTAGTTGTTTTATGGAATATGCACTGGTATCCACCCCAAACATTTTCAGCGCACAGGATGGAGGCCGACCTAAGGCATGGAGATATTGAATGGGCCATGGAGCTGAGGATTATGTAGGCAGGGAGCCAGCCCCAACCACCACATCCAGATATTCATGCCACCCTAGATTGATACCCGACAATGTTTGGAGACATAACACCAAGACGACCACCTGACAAAGGGGTTTGAGCACACCATTGAGCTAGAGCCTAGAGTACAGGCAGTCATCACAACCCCCTATGGACATCCCAAGGCATATCGGGATGAGATTGAGTGAGCTATCCAGGAGTTGTTGGCATTAGGGCACATTAGGCCCAACTCTAGCCCCTTCGCTTCATTAGTTGTTCTAGTGAAGAAGGACGGTACGTTACGGATGTGCATTGACTACCAGGCCCTTAATAAGAAGACCTTGAAGAAACGGGACCCCATTCCCCGCATAGATGAGCTTATGGATGAGCTTAGAGGAGCTAAATACTCCTCTAAGATAGACTTACGCTCGGTGTACCGAGGGATCAGGACATCCCTAAGACAACTTTCAGATGTCATTATGCCCATTTTGAGTTCCTGGTTATGCCCTTTGGTCTAACCAATGCACCTGCTACCTTCCAATCCTGCATGAGTTGCGTTCCACAAGCAGCTACGCAGGTTCATGCTGGTATTCTTTGACGACACACTAATTTACAGCGAGACATGCGAGGAGCATCTACAGCATCTAAAGGAGGTGCTTCGAATTTTGGAGGGGTAGCAGTTTTATGCAAAGTTGTCCAAGTGTGAATTTGGGCTGACTGAGATGCTCTACTTGGGGCATATTATTGGAGAGAGAGTGTCGGTGCATGAGGAGAAGATTAGAGCCTTCTGGGAGTGACCAATTCCTCGGAATGTGACTGAGTTGAGGGGATTTGTGGGCATCTGCACGTATTATAGGAGTTTGTAAAGGGCTTCTCACAGCTAGCGACACCCCTCACAAACTTGACCAAGAAGGGGGCATTCGCATGGACAGACTGTTGACAAATCTAGGGTAGAGGGATGAGTTGATTTCTCTAGAAATGATAATTGCTTGTGATGCAACTTTACTTAGTCTTTTCTTAGCTTCTTTCTTTCTCTTGATTGTGTTAATGTTTTCTATCATCAAACAACTACAAATCATAAATAAGCATGAGACAAGGGACACAAAATATGGGCGATCAGCCAAAGCCAAAACCTCTCCAACTTGAGAGGAAAAACCCAAAAGAATTCTTCTTCTTCTAGAATCTTCTAGTGATGAATTCCAAGACCAAGATTCTTCCAAGACCAAGTCACCCTTGCCCTCAAGTCAAAGCAGCTTCTTCCTTCACTTCAACTTCGACCTCAACAACACTTTTACTGTAATTTTGTCCTTCCTTACTGCAATTCGGCTTACCTACAACTTTTTGGCCCTAGCTTTAGAAACCCTAGGTTACATGAGAGAGGCGATAATGGAGAGATTTTTCCTCCTTTGCCTTCGCTATGCCTCCCTTTCTTTCCTAGTGAATTCAACCTTCAAATTAGACCTTGTTGACACCAATCTTTAACTCGAACTTTCTGCAGCAGATTGAAACCCTAGATCTCTTCGCACGTGTGGAGAGAACTAGCCCAAAACTGATCCCAAAAACTTCGTTCTTCTTTTCTTCTTTTGTCCCCCTTTATCTCGCATTGTTTCCGCTTACTTGTGTTCGAGTGTCAAGTGTCAAGTGTGTCCTTGAGAGAGACCGAGAGCCTCCTTATATAGGCTTTTTATTCATGACTTGAGGCTAACTTGCCATTGACTCTAGGCCAACTTGATCTTAGTGAAGGTTGATTGCTTCATTGAAGGCCAACTTGTTGGAGCCTTGGAGGTGCTTGGATTTGGTCTTGGAGGATATTTAGACTCTTTACAATGACTTAAATACATATGTAACAAGCCCAAATGGGTCTTTAATACATGACATAGACTTTATGACCTGATGACCAAACCTAATAGCTCACAATGGGAGCTTCATCTATAAAATAAAATTCCTTGAGCATGAAACCCATGACTCGAGCATAACATAAATAATTATATTTTTCTTCTTTTCATCAATTACATAAAATCATGATTACACATGTCATTATGAAGACCGAACCTAGTTACATATTTCAACGCAGACAAGGCACAGGCAGCATTTGTGCACCTCAAGTAGGTGATGAGCAATTGTCTGGTGTTGGCTTTACCTGATTTTACATAGTCGTTCACCTTGGAGTGTGGTGCATCAGGTAAGGGCATTGGTGTTGTATTGTCACAGGGAGGCCACCCGATAGCTTTTGAGAGTCGGAAGCTCCTTAGCCATGAGAGGTTGTATTTGATCTATAACAAGGACATGTTAGTCATTATGCATGCATTGGCCAAATTCCAACAGTACTTAGTGGGCAACAAGTTCAAAGTGAAGACCAATCATAACACTCTTCGCCACCTTTTGGGGCAGAAAGTCCTGAATGAGAGACAACAGGAGTGGGTCAGTGGGATTTAGGCCTACGATTTTGACATAGAGAATGTCAAGGGCAAGCAAAACATAGTGTCAGATGCCCTATCCAGGAGGCCCGCGACACTTTCACTCATGAGCTTCTGCCATGATTAGAAGGCACAACTTTTCATGGAGTACTCCAAGGATCGACAGGAATATGAGATCTTGAATGGTACTCACGAGGATGAGAGATACTGGGTGATGGTTGATGTCATTTACCACAAGGGGCGCATTATATTTGGCACCTGGTTCACAGTTGAGGGAGAAGATTCTCCATGCAGCACATGATTCACCACTGTCAGGACATCAAGGGTTCTTGAAGACTTAAAGGACAGTCAGGGAACACTTCACTTGGAGGGGCCTCAAGGGGTATGTGTTGAGGCATGTGCAAGAGTGTGAGGTATGCGAGAGGAACAAGGGGGAGTTAACCCATCCCGTTGGGTTACTGCAGTCGCTCCCCATTCCTGAGGGAAAATGGGAGAGCATCTCGATGGACTTCATCACAAGACTTCCCATGGTGCAGGGTCATGACTGTATATACGTAGTGGTAGACAGATAGACGAAGTATGCCCATTTCTTTGTTATCCCCTCCAGGTACTCTGCTTCGCAAGTTGTGGAACTATTCTTTAGAGAGATCTTCAGGTTACATAGTCTCCCCAAGACCATATTCAATGACAGGGACAATCGCTTCATGGGGGCGTTTTAGCAAGAGCTCTTCAAGTTGGTGGGCACAGAGCTCACTCCCAGTACCAGCTATCATCCTCAGACAGATGGGTAGATCAAGATAGTAAATAAGTGGCTGGAGGGATACTTGCCAAACTATGTGACATGGTAGCAACAAGCTTGGATGAGGTGGTTGCACTTGGCGAGTATTTCTACAAACTACCTACCATATGCCCATCAATATGTCACCTTTTTGTGCTTTATATGTGTATGATGCTTTATCTTTTGCTGACCTTGTTTTTGGAGATAGTACGGCCCCAAGGGCCAAGGATTGGATATAGGAGAGCCAAGACATCCTTAAGGCTCTCAAAAGACAACTTACAGACCGCCCAGAACCAGCAGAAAATGTATGCACACAAGCACAGGGTCGAGAGGCATTTTGAGGTGGGAGACTTGGTCTTCCTATGCCTCCAACCATATAGACAGTCCATGTTGAAGCAGAAGGGGGACGAGAAGCTACAACGACAATTCTATGGGCCCTACAAGGTGATCAAGAGGATTGGGGAGGTGGCATATGACTTGGAGCTTCCACCTGGAAGCAAGGTGCACAAAGTCTTTCATGCCTCATGCCTCAAGAAGGTATTGGTGCAACATGTGACAGTAGCTACCGAGCTACCCCCGCTAGATGATGAGGGGCATTTGATTCTTGAGCCTGAGGCTATTCTAGAGACCAGGGAAAGGAGATTAAGGAGCAGGATTATCAGGGAGTATTTTGTGCGGTGGAGGAATTTGCCAGATGAGGATGCCACATGGGAGGGTGAGCATATTCTACAACACCCCACATTACAGTTGCTTGGAGACAAGCAACATTTGGAAGGGAAGGAATGTGATATCCATTCTATTTAAAATTGCCCAACAACTACACCATTTTTCCAATTTTTCCTAAGGGTATTAAATTTTGGCTCACAACTTAAGAAAGTGGGTTAAGGCAAAAGATGATTTAATTTTGGTAAAGGGACCCCACTATAGAGAAAAAGGGAAAACCATGGAGCTAGTGGAAGGTGGGGGCCACTCCATGAGGGAATATGCACCCCTTGGAGAATTTGACTTGGAGAGAGAGGAGGGAAAAAAGGAAGCTCAATGGGTGGAGCCCACAAGGGAAGAAAGGGGCAGCAATTACAAATAGGAGGAGGAGCACTCATTTTGGGACTTTTTGCTCATTTGACATCTGAACTGTTGTTTGCTCAAGCTGCTTAGCTAGGTCAAAAGAGTGCTTTTAGGCACACAAGATTTCTAAAGGGAAATCTCAACTCCTTTGGTGGACTTTGAATGCCACCCTAGGGGAGCCTTTGCTACACATCTGAGGCTATACCAAAGGGATTCTACAAGTGAATTCGAGCTATTTTGGAGCAGACTAGGCGCAGGAAAGGACCACACACTTGTGGGAGGAGAAAGCCATATGGAAAAGATTGTTCTTGCGAAATTAGAGGCCCATTTCTTGAGTATTTGGCAGCACTTTTGCAAGTGACTTACAGGGTGATTGGGTTGCAGTACTTCAGAAAGAAATTATCTTCATGTGCATGCACAGAAGTGGCTGACAGGGGGGTTGCACAGTCACTAGAGGAGCAGCATTCGTTGTGGAGGATAGACCTAGATTTGGGGGTGAGTTGTGCTAGGGGGCATAAGGAGAATTCTTGGAAGGGTTGATCAGCAATTTTTGTAAGGCATTTGCAGCAGATTTATGGATGGTACGAATTTCCCAGCTGGTGGAGGAGCTCACTCTAATTGGGGGTAAATTTGAAAGGTTGGAACTAGGTCCAACCCTTTATGAGACTTGTTGGGTTTATTGAGGAGAGAACAAGATTAATTTGGTGGAATTTTTTGAGTAGTCTAGGGGCCTCAAACAGGGGTCTCTTTCCAGCCAGCAGTGTAGATTTCCAGGGCAATGCAGCACATAGAGTCACTTTCCAGCATTCGTGCACCTTGTTTTCTCACCTGGGACTTGTCTAGTTTGACTTTGACGAGCCCAGGTGCACTTGTTCACACTCATTGTACTCCTACCATAACATATAATAAAATGGCTCAGCGTCTTTGGAGTAAATTGTTAGTGTGTTGATATTTCTATAGTGTTTTGATTTTTGGTTGCATGTGAGCATTTTATAGTTGTTATCACTTAATATTTCTATTAGGAATATTACATGATGTAAGGCCTTACATGAGAGGGAATCAGGGAACGTCCCTTGAGCTATTTATATATACCTATGTCAAATTCAGAGAAACCCTTGGAGAGGGTATAATCCATATCAGTGTTTTGATGAGTAGGTCTTGGCTGCTAGTGAGATTAGAAGTTCAAGTTGTATTCCTTCTAGAAAATGAAATTGGCATATGTCCCTTGAAGGCAGGAGCAAAGGGAGCAGATGGCTTCTTGCTTTCTTGATAAGAGATAAGTATTTTCAAGTTATTTTGTTGATGACTGATGCAGGAGCATCATCTCCGAAAAACACCTTGTATTTTACCTAAGCTAGGGGGTTTCATGTTTTGAAGAAATATTAAAATTTCATGTAAATATTAATATTATTTTGAGTGATTAATTAATTATTTGTGAGAAATCATAAATGTGAGATAAATTAGTTTCTACATTATTTAGAATTAATGAGGGAGCCTAAGTTGGAATTGGTTTCTAAGTTTTAGGGATGAGAATCTATCTTTTAGGGATGTTGAGAGATTTAGGGATTTGTTGAGATATTAAGGGGATTGAGCATTTAATTAGACCATTTTTTAAAATTGTATAAATAGGAAGGGGTTTTGAGAGAACAAGGCATTGAGATTGTGAGAGAGTGTGATTGAGAGCAGGCTTAAACAACCAAGGCTATAAGCCTTCAGGCAATTGTAAGGGCCAATTTATGGGAAATCAGGCCACGGAAGGAAGTTGTATTGTAAGTGTTTAGTGTGTTAATACAGCAGTTGTTTTTTTTTACTGAATCTCAATTATTGAGTTGCATAAGATTGAATTTGTGTGAAAGGAAATTCGTTCTTCTTTGAAATCTGGGGTTATTATGTGCAAAGGAATGGTGTTTAGCTTATGAAAGAAATTCAATTTCTGCAGAGGTTCATTATGTGAGACTGCACCTTAATTTAAATCATAGAATTGGTAAATCGATCACCGTGGATCGATTTCAAGAAGAAAAACTTCCTGTATCGGTAGATTGTTAGTTACTGTTTGAAAGAGGGCGTTATTTTATGTGATTGCCGAGAAGTTCTGTTTGGAATGTTTTTTTGTTTACCGTCTCTGAAAATGAAATACGTTGTCACTAAAAGCAATGATCTTCACAAGTTTGAATGAAACGCATGGAGCGTTAATGAAATGGTGGTTACTTTAATGTGAAATAAAACATAACGAAATTGCAAACTAGAGTGGATTGTATGTTGTGGTATGCAGTGGAGCGTATTCACACCATAGCAGAATGCGTATTGGGAAATCGATGGTATAAGTACCATAGCCAGTATTAAAATCGATCTGTGGGGGCGCTGAACTAGAATTAAAACTGGAATGGTGAGTCGATTTAATAATGGAATGAAGTGGTTTAAATGAGATCAGAACGTATGAGGTCAATGTTTGCAGCGTAAATGTATTAAAGTCTGGCTTTTAAATGCTGAAAGAACAGTACTGCGTTGAACTCCTATTGTCTAAAGTCCAAATGGGTTGCAGAAGAATGAATGCAGTGTTAACGAATGCCGGAAGGCCGTTATAAAGGAGCTCAACAACGTGGAATACCTGTCTGGAATGAAATTCGATTGGCAGACTTTTAAATTTGCAGAATTGAAAACGATTTCCTTGTTTCATTAAGAAGAACATATTTTTGTTGGCGCTGAATTAATTGGGTTTATTAAGTTGCAGGTGGAAAAGCAGTGGAACGCTTTTTGCATCAATATGATCAGTTTACAATTATTAAGTGACAGGCTCTGCGTGCAGGATGATGATGTGTGCAAACAAAGTGCAACGAAACTTGGAGAGTTGATTTTTGGAAGGCGCTGAATTGGTTGGAAGATGTGTGAACAGTTACTTTTAAATGAAATTGTTGAACGTTGATGCAGAGAATAGATCAGAACAATTTGTCAGGTCTCTGTGCAGTATAAAGGGTGGAACGTTGAAAACCGGATGTGGAAGTAGTGAGAGTTGCGTGGCCAAATTGTAAATTGTGGAGGTAAGCTAAGTTACATGATCAAATTGTCATAGACTTTAAATTGGAAGCGCTGGTATTTTCTCAAATTAAAGCTTTCATAGGCACTAAATCAAATAAAAATGAAATACATGAATTGGAACCTTCACATGTATAATGATAACAAGGGGCGCATTTATTTAATGACTTTTGATTGTGAAATCCGATCTTAAAAGGGTGTATGTACAAGATTTGGTTTTGTAATTGAATGGTGGGTATGAAAGCGTACACACATGGATTGGATTTGAACTTTTGTATAAAGTTATGTTTTAAGATTTGAGATTTGGGTTTTATAAAAACCCTATGAAATGGGAATGAGGTATGATGAAAATAGATGAGTTAATCATGGAAGTTATGGTGAAAGTTTGGGATGATGTGTATTAATCATGGTTTCATAACCATTGTTGTTTTGTAACAAAGAAGCTTCCAGATGAAGATGAAATTGCCGTGTATTGAGGTTGATTTGAGAAATTGTTTGAGGCGTATGTTTGTATATGCATGAGTGAGAAAAGATCCTGGTTATTTGCAGGCTAGCCCTGCGTCAATGACATTGCTCTTGTTTAGATTTATCATTCTTATATTATTGTCCATTTTTTCTTGCATACAATATTTGATTTGTTCACTAACCTCTTGAAATAGCATGTGATCAAGGAGATTCTAAGGATTATCAGGTTACAAGAAGAGTAAGCTTCAGGAAGAAAGTTGGTGTAGGAAAGAGGAAGTTAGAGCAAGAAGAGAAACTTGTTGCAAATATATTATGGCCATATGCAAAGTGTACATACTTCAAATGGCTAAGGTACCCAAATATTACAATGTATGTATAGTTACAGTGTTATCATCCTCAGAGAAATATGATATTCTTGAGTAATGCATATACACGTGTACAAGTTTGATCCTTGTGATATTTCGGTGCACCTCGCAACTTTGATAAACACTAACTTGGTGAGTATGGTAATAGTGTGATACTCAAGATCTACTAACTATATCTTTGATTGATCTTGATAAGGCTTTGATAAACTATAGTCGCTATGATGTCTTAACAACATAGTAAATTTAACAATGTAAACAAAATGGATGCACTGTCTGGATTTGGTTAAGACCTTGATATTGTATGAAGGATCTCTTGTCAACTACTCGTATAGTCGATGATGACTCTCTTGTATGAAGTAAAATGACTATGATAAATTGGTGAAGACTGAAGAAGCTTCCCATTCAAAGGGACAGACCTTTGATATCCCAGCACCTATTATTTGTGTAATAATTGAAGCTACCTCTGAATTTTTTGAGGTGAACAAACAAGAGACCCTTAATTGCGGATTCAAACAAGCCTTGATGGACTTGGATTAATGAGCATCTAATGTTGTTAAAGTATGTCTATGTAAATCGATTTGATGACAAGATTGGTTCAGAATCCGCTCCTCGTACAAAAGTGTTTTGTCACAATCATGGCATGCTAGATTGCATTGATGAATTATTGTTGTTAGATTTGATGGATCCCGTAATGAGCAATCAACTAGATAGATCCTTGTGTTGCAGCATGTACCCTGAATTAGATAAAGTTCGTATATATACATATATATAGCTGGGACAAGGGAATCTTCATGAATTGAGATAATGTTGTTGTATTAGACAAGATTTGGCTTGTGGTTGTCGCCTCCTTGTGTGAGAGGGAGTAGGTATTCTTTACTTTATGACATATATTTGCTCTAACATAATATTTGATTTAATGTCTTGTATGATCAAGTAAACTAAGAACTGCAGCTTTGAATATTGCACATGGCAATATGACTCATCTCTTCACCGAGTTGTTTTGATCAAGTATTGGATATGCGCACATTGATCTTCTACTATGAGGCTCCATCATGACCGATGGACAAGCAAGAAAGACTTTGGACTTTAGAGTGCAGCTTGGACTGGTTGAGATGACCCTTTCGAACAAGGATCTCGACTAATCGAGAACATTGAGCATTGCTCTACTCCCTTGGTTGAGCTCCCAGAGTGGGGAATGGAGTTGGTGGGCTCTTGGGGATGAGAAACCTCTGACAGATAGGGTGTGTAGATATTTGGGATCTCCCTAGTCAGAGTATGTCCCAGTTAGCATCATGCCCACTTTGTGCGATAACCTCCCCATCTGACCAATGGGATGAGGGACTTGGGATAGAGTGTGATCCCTACCCCTTGTAGTAGGCGGATCTCGCCCAAGTTGGTGGATGTAGGTGTTCTACCATCTGACTCTCAAGGGTTAATATGGGAAGATTAGGGACAATAGGGTAGAGTGTGATCCTTACCTCCAGTAAGTTGATCTCACCTATTGTCAGGGACTTCGGGATAGAGTGTGATCCCTATGCATTGGGGTAGGTTTGATCTCACCCATTGTCTTTGGATATAGGGTGGTAGCTGGATACTACCTATATGAGGTAACTTAAGGAGAGAGTGTCCCATATCCTCATTATCATTGGATTCCAAGTGGTAGCATTAGCTCCCAAATGATGAATTTCCCAAGTTGTAGCATTGGCTCCCAGATGGAAGATATTCTTGGTTGAGCAAGGCTCCTTGATGTTGTTTTGGATTGAGCTAAGCTCTCCCATGTTGTTGTGAGTTGAAATTGGTTCCTCTCTAATGATTCTTCTTCTTCTATTGGATTGAGATTGTTCATCTGATGATCAAGGGAATTGAGAGATATGATATAGCTATGAGACTTGTCTTCAAGACAGGTAGGGTTTGGAGGACTGATCTCCCATACCATTGATTATGGATTTCTCTTCTTTCATAAGATGATATGGCCCTGAAGGATTATATAGTTGTCTATATTCAATGTGATTGAGACATGTTCACTTGAGATACGTCATGATGCAACATCCTTGTGTGTCTAATTAGGACCTCATACCCCGTGATGACTTTCTATGAGATATATTGATCTTGCAAACACTTTGACTTGATGTTGTGACTGAATGACTTTGGAACTAGGGTAACCTGACACTCTTGGAATTCCTCCTTAGCTGAGAGGGAGTGTTGAATTTGGCAGCTAGGAAGAAATTCCCTCCTTCCCTAATTTGATAAAACAAAGGGAATATTATTATTACAAGGAGACATTTAAAATAAAGGGAAATTAATTTCTGTATAAGTTGGCTTCTATTGGAGGGAAATAATTAATGTGAAATTGAAATTACTATGTCGGCCTAAATCAGAAGGTCATTTCAGCGAACCTTGAATCAACTATAAATACCAATGTTGTGAAAATCGCGATTTTTTCCCTTTGCCGATTAAATCGTGATAAATATACGAAAAAATCACCATAATTTTTTTTGCCAATTTTTACTGAAAAAAAAATCGCGATAAAAACAACAACAAAAAAATCGCAATTTTTTCTTAAAAAATCATGGGGGCTCGGGATAGCACGATTTTATAAACTTTTTTTGGGTTTTTCATTTGCTCGCGCGAAGGGAGGAGGAGCTCTTGGAGACCAAGCTGAAGAGGGTTTTTAGCCAAATCTAAGTGCTTAGAGGAGAAAATCAAGAGGAGACCACCGATTTCTCCATAGAAACGGTATGTGGATTAATTGTTTTTTGTTTTCATTGTTTAAAAAACATTGTTTTTGTATGTTTTTCATTGTTTTTGGTTGGGAAACTTGGTATGGGCACCATTTTTCTTTTGTTTTCATTGTTTTTAAAAGAAGATGGACCACCTTTCTCACCCGAATTGCAAAGTTTAGACCCTCATTTGTGGTTAACACAGGTGACCTGCAATTCTCTTGCAGGCAATCCCTTGTAGGAAAGGAGGCACCTGGGTGTTTATAACTCCACGGGAAGTATTCTTAATGAGGCCTTAGCCTCCCTCATTTGGACTTCTCTCTACAACCTATACTCGAGACTAACTTCAAAACAATTGAGAGTAAGGACTCATTTAGATAGGGCATTTAACTAAAATTTACCAAGATCTTGAATTTCACTTAGATCTAGGGCTTGCACTTCATTTAGGAAAGATTTGCATCCTGCAGCAACTGTTCATCCGGTAACTTGGAATCTAAATTTAATTTGAGCAAGTAAATAAGCCTAAGGCACTAATCTCTAACTATAATCTTGGGAAATCTAATCAAATTGTGTTTGATAATCATACTTGCCACCTAATTTTTGACCAAGTTGCTAGGCCATTCAGTTGTGCCTCCTTTACTTGTTGATTTCCGACAAGTAGTTCATCTCTTCATTCACAAGGCCTACCCCCCTTAGTCTGCAATCAGGAGACAACTTAAATAGAAAGGGCAGGGATCAAAGTGACACCCCTGGTCTTGAGCGTTGCTGCAATCTAGTGCACAATTTGGGGGACAATAGGTCCTATTAACCCCTCAATTTTCCCATTGCAAATCGGGATGGTTAAAGACCAACACATTTCATTAGGCTAGAGGTTCACAGATAGTTACAAACTTACAAATACAGGTGGGGGGCCAACTCCTAGGGAGACTAGGAGTAGGATTGATCTAGTGATGATTCAGACACAATTTTGTGCAAAGTGGAAAGATATACAATTTTTGTAAGACCCCTACTTTATAGCAGACAAAGTTCCAGGGATGGTATAGCAATGTCGTTCCTTATGAACTCAAGATACCAAAGAGGCTTCTTCACATGACATGCATGACACGTACAATTTTTAGCAAGTTTGGTGCAGAGAAAATAGTAGTATATTTAGAATCCTTGTGAAATTTTGAATCCAATGAGCTACTTACAAACGAGATGCGAGCACTTCCTATTTTGAGTAGTACTTATGTCAATTATGATTACGAATTTGGATTCCCTACTGAAAAACAAATCCAATGAGTATGATTTCATGAGATTCTGAGGACTTTCTATATTTAGTAGTGGTCACATGTCAAGTCTAATTGAACATGCAAGTTCCCCTTTGCATTCTGAGTCCAATGCTGGTGTTTCCATCCAAATCTAAGACAATTCTATTTTTAGCAAGCATTGCATGGGAGCACTAAAAGTGTATTTTGGTTCCCCATTCTGATGCAAACATGTAGTTCCTTCCTCTCTTTAGCAATAGAGCGGCCTTACAGCGAGTGATTGGGGTGGAACACTAAGACCAAAGCACCAAGAAAAGCTCCTCCAAAGGCCCCTTGAACTGATATCTAAAGGCCCAAAACAGAGACCTCAACTCCAAGGTGTGGAATTAAAAATCAAAGGCGACTTGATGATGTTGATGAGTGGATTCATTAATGATATTTAATAGGATCCTGACACCAAGGTTTACGAGACTTGGATAATTCCTTGGGATAACCCGTTAGGGTAGAACCCACTAGTATTAGTGTATCTTAATAATATGCATCTTTTGGGACAAGCTTTCCAATGAATGGCTATGAATCTTACTCTTGAGTATCGACTTGTCTTTCTAGTCTTTGGGACATTAGAGTGACTTGTTGTCTCTAATAGATGCTTACAATATACGATTAGTTGCTAGTTGTGGATGACCATCAATAAATTCCTTTGATTAGCATTGAAAATCATTTTTTTAGAGACTAATACATGTCGGACACCATGTAGGAGAATACGCTATTGCCAGAAAAGTGCTTCAAGCAGGATTATCATGGCTAACCATGTTCAAGGACTATAAGCAATATGTCAAGTCATGTGATGAAAATATGGATTGTTCGGCTTGGGAGTTAGGATCCTACTAATAAAGATGTTAGCAATGCAACAAGGGCACTTTCGGACCTTCTATGGCCACTTCAACCCCCTTCATGAAAGATTTCATTTAGGGCTTTCATTAAGCATTTTGATTAACAATTTTAACTCTCTCACCATATCGAGGAAGGAGTTATTGACTTATCGGCCTAGCATTTGCAATCTAAAGACATTTCTTTTATAAACACTTAGCTAATCAAACAAATTTTAGACTAAGCCACCATTGTGAGCCCTTCCCGTGAAAATTCCTAAACCGGAATTCCAAATGCAACCACTGATGATATTTCTCCTTCTTGTTAGATTTACATGAACAAGTTATTTGTAGTTTCCTACAGCAAATATTGAAATACATACACTGCAGCCTTCACTTAATTAAATATTATGCGGAAACAAGAGACTGAGCAAGAAAGAAAATACAACATAAATGACACCATTATTTTTGGCCAAATGTCCCTGTAAAAACCCAATGCGGGAAAACCGGTGTAGCAATTCTAACTCTAAGGATTTATTATTATTAAGTAGTAGCAAATTCTGAATGCATCTCTGGATACCTCAAGGGTTATTCAGTTATAGAGGGAGAAATATTGGCAAAAAGATTTGTGAGATTACCTCACACAATCATTGAGAAAAATCCTGATTGATCCGGTCAATGGATGGGGTGCCTCTAGTAGGCCTTGGGCTGCCTCTGCACAGTCCTCGCGCAATACCTGTGTTAATCCCTCTAGGCACTGCATCACCCAGCCAGCTAATCGATTTGCTACCCAGAGTCACTGCTCTAGCCTTTCGATCTCACACCCCAGCTCCCAGCTTCTGAAACTGACTCTGCTGCAAAATTTCGGACTCCCTCTCACCCTCTACGTGGCCCTGCATCAGCCTTTTCGTGAGAGCTGCTGGATCACTCTCTGCCTCTCTCTGCTGATGATTCTCTGACTAAGAAAATCTCTCTCTCTCTCCGAATGCTATCTCTGCCCCTCAACTGCAAGAAATCTACTCGATCAAAATTTCCTCCTAAGAATTTCTCACTTAATAAATTCGATCTCTTGATCTCTCAATGTGTTTTCCAAATGACCCTCAAGCCTCCTTAAATAATCTCCTCGTTGACATTCAACAGCCTAGATTAGATTCTAATCGATGGCTAAGATCATTTTAGCTTGATCCTCGTCTTCTTCTAGAAGTTACAGCCATAATTACATTAATACTCATTAATATTTTTAATCTCCTAAGTTTAGACTTAAGGTCCCATTGAAAAATATTAATTATTTTAATAATTTTGTTTCTAGGTGGAATTTCCCAAAACGTTTTCTGGGTTCTTTGGAATACATGTGCCCAAGCCTCCTTACAAAATTTGAGGCCTAGAGCACATCTGATGCTATCCCAAATCAACACTCCCTCTTAGCAAGGAATGTGCTCTAGCAATATAAGATGTTGCATACTGCTCTGACTCTGAAGCATCGTCCTCTGCATTATTGATGTCTGACATGCTGTCCACCAACTACTGCGTTGTTGCTGCAACTGTACTGCTGCTGACATTGCCACTGTCAACACTGCATCCGTACTACAGCTCCCTCTCAAGCGCTGCATCTGTGTTGTTACTAGCACTGCAAATTGTTGTTGCTACTCTATCAATAATGGAAAAACATCCAAAATTATTGAACTAATTGTGTTTAGTATGATACCACGTGAATGATGGAGCCTGATTGTTGCTAATCTCTGCACTGACCCTCTGAATATACTACACTGTTGCTGACCTCTTCTCTGTGCTATCTGCAATGTTGTCAACTCTGCTCTGCACTGCTCAGACTCTGGTGCTCCTAGCCACTGCAACTGTCTCTCTAACACTCCTTGGCACCATCTGACACTCCTTGGCACCATCTGACACTAGGTCCATCCTGCTACCACAAAACTGGGCTCCCGTAGCAAGGTATTGATCCAAGAGGTGGACTCCTCAAGGATCTTGCCCATCTGTAGCTTTTTCGAACTATAGTTCTAAATCAACCCACCTCCCTCCTGGAGGTATCTCGGTTGTCATGGCGAACTCCTCGTCTTCGATCTTCACGGGCACAGCGTTCTGATCGTGCTTCTCATCCATGCCCTTCTTGAGAGGACACTGAGTAGCGTAGTGACCCATCTCACCACACATGAAACACTTGATCTTCGAGATGTCCTTCTTACGTCTCCGCTCCTCCTGTTGTCCCTTCGATGCAAGGGCTGCATTATCCTCCTCCCTTGGGCTTCGACCCACTGTTGTTGCTTCCGTCAAGTTTAACCTTGACTAAGTCTCTCCTCAGCTCCTCTTGTTTTAGAGTTGCCCACATCTCATGCCAATTCGGCAATGCTGCTTTGCTCAGGATACTCTAGACAAAGACTTTGCCACTCATCTAAGACAAAATTGAGGGTCAGTCTAACCAACTCTGAATCTTGAGGTGTATGCCCCATAGCTGACAATTCATCACAGGTCTCCTTAAGCTTCGTGAGGAATGGATCCACACGCTCACCCTTTTGCATCTGAGCAAATCTCAGCTTCTGCTCCAAGTACATCTTCTGTTGCTCGGAAGATCCTTGATATAACGTTGTCAAGGCATTCCACATCTCCTTAGCAGTCCCTCTACTAGCGACATGACATACTACGTGATCCTTTACTCCATCAAGGATCATCCTCTTGGCCTTCGCCATTTCTGATCGGTACTTCGTCAGCAGATCTGCATTTGTAGGTATAGCCACCACGTTGTCGACATATGTCTTGAGGGCATGCTTATCTAGAAGGAATGACATTCTAGCCTTCTAGATGACATAGTTGGATGCTCCATCCAACCTGTCCTGATCCCTCAAGCCACTGGTTGTCATTTCTGCCACAAAAGTCAAAAATAGCCTCTCTTTTGCGTTGCTGCTGGGCTAGCTTATGCACTCCCTACTAGAGTTAGTAAAATTGTTGCCCCTTGTTGTTACTCAGCTCTAGAGAATTCGAATTCCTTGGCTTGGAATTCTCTAAGGAAGAAATTCCCTCAACCGTGCTCCTCCTCTTTCTTTTGACGATTTTCTGCCCAGCAAACTGCCTACAGAAAAATCTGTGTCCCACCAACTCTCCTCACGCTGAGGCTTCGGTGTTGCTCCTTTTACCCCGACAAAAATTCAATTTGGAAGCCCTTCTCTCTGTCGACTCTCTCGGAGAGAGACTGCCTCGAAATTTCAGCCCTTCGACTAAGAACTGCGCAAACCCTCTAGGGTTTCGAACTACTGCCTCCTACAGCTTTTCGATTTCCCTTTTCTGCTCAGCGTTGGATCTACCGTCTCTTCTCTTCTTGCTTCACCTGGAGCTCTGATACCATGTGAAAATTCCTAAACTGGAATTCCTACTGCAGCAATTGATGATATTTCTCCTACTTGTTACATTTACATGAACAAGTTATTTGTAATTTCCTACAGCAAATGTTGACACTGTAGCTTTCACTTAATTAAATATTATGTGGAAACAAGAGACAGCGCAAGAAAGAAAATACAACACAAATGACACCTTTATTTTTGGACAAATGTCCCCAGAAAAACCCAATGCGAGAAAACCGGAGTAGCAGTTATGAGGGTTTATTATTATTAAGCAATAGCAAATTCTGAATACATCTCAGAATACCTCAAGGGTTATTCAGTTACAGAGAGAGAAATACTGGCAAAAATATTTGTGAGATTACCTCACACAATCACTAAGAAAAATTCTGGTTGATCCGGTCACTGGATGACGTGCCTCTGGTAGGCCCTGCGCTATCTCTGCACAATCCTCACGCAATCCCTGCATCAATCCCTCTAGGCAATGCATCACCTAGCCAGCTGATCGATTTGTTGCCCAGAGTCACTGCTCTCAGCCTCTCGGTCTCACACCCCAGCTCCCAGCTTCTAAAACTGACTTTGGATTCTCTCTCACCCTCTGTGTGGCCTTGCGTCAGCCTCTATATGAGAGCTGCTAGATCACTCCCTACCTCTCTCTGTTGATGATTCTCCCACTGGGAAAATATCTCTCTCTATGGATGTTATCTCTGCCCCTCAACTGCAAAAAATCTACTCGATCAGAATTTCCTCCTAAGAACTTCTCACTTTAGAAATTCGATCTCTTGATCTCTTAGTGTGTTTTCCAAATGACGCTCAAGCCTCCTTAAATAATCTCCTTGTTGAAAATCAACGGCCCATATTAGATTCTAATCAGTGGCTAAGATCATTTTAGCTTGATCCTCGTCTTTTTCTAGAAGTTACACCCACAATTAGATTAATACCCATTAATATTTTTAATTTCCTAAGTTTAGACATAGAGTCCCATTAAAAAATATTAATTATTTTAATAAAATTGTTTCTAGGTGGAATTTCACAAAACGCTTTTCGGGTTCTTTGGAATACATGTGCCCAAGCCTCCCTACAAAATTTGAGGCCTAGAGCACATCCGATGCTACCCCAAAATCAACACTTCCCATCCTAGGTATAAGGGGATCAGACAGAAAGGTTAATGAATTGGAGTACTGGTCGAAGAGAGATGAGAACCAACAAGAAAGAGAAAAAGGAAGGCATAATCGTACATCCATCAAGCGGGTGAGAGACCCTTCCACTTGCGACCAAGGAATTCTAGGGCAATAAATTCCTTCTGCTTTCCTTTTAATAGGCATGTGGGGACCTCATGTATAGACGTTGATTCTGAATTACAGGATCAATCTTTACTTTCTCTCTCATTCCTACAAGTATGGACCCATATGGACCTTTGTTGTAATGTCCCAAGTGGAAATATACAGCAGATAATAGATGCATGAACTAAGCTATGGCAAATGCATTTTTCCACACATACATCAATCAATAAAATTATAAAACACAAGAAATAGGGCGAATAACTGAGTCATTTTATTAATGTGGAGATTGAGTACATCAGATGACAAGAACAATAGAACTTGGGCTTGCAACAGCAAGCAAGGCAAGATCCCAGTTGAATATGATGGTACCCAAACGCTGGAAATGGCTCTGCTACCAAATCTGTGTCCACCCAGAAAAATTGTTGTTGTCGCTGGAAGGGAGCTATTGATTTAGCCCTCCAAACTCCTCCAAAAATTCTGAGAAATTAGCCACAGGCTCTACTCCATCAGCTCAACAAAACCCAGAAATATATCGTGACCCCAACTGGTGGAAATGGTCCCAGAATTAACTGTGTCCTCCTCCAACCATTTCTATTGCTCACTGCTGAAGGGAACTAGAAATTCTGCCCTCAAGGGTGCTCAAAAAATTTTGCAAAATTAGTCCTAGCCTCCTTCAATAAAACCCACAAAAATCCAGAAAGGGTTTGGGCTGAATCCACCATGCCCTGGTGACCCCACAATTTGTCCGTGGGCCTCTAACTGGCTAGCAAAATTGGTCGTAGATGAAATATGCTACAAAATGCTCCAAATATCTCCTAAAAAATCTCCTTCCCACCAAGTTATTTCCTCCCATATTTTCCCTTATTCCTTCGTAGCCACACCATAGATTCTCCTTGCCCAAGTCATTGTGCAACAATGTCCAGTGAGCCCTTGTGCAAGCCAAGAATTGGAGCAGCTCAGCTCTCCCAAACGCCTCACCAACAAACCTGCAATTTGACAAGAAACTCTAGCCCTCTTTATGGAATAATTCTCTGCTAATTGGCTAACCCAAATTCCCCTTTTTGTTGGCCCTTCCAAGAGCCACGAATTTCTCTCATGCGCCCAAGGGAAACTCGCTCCAACTAAAGGAAATGCTATAAATATGCCCAATGGAAACTTTGAATTGAGCTCCCCAAATTGCCTCACTAGGGAAACACTCGAAGTTCTCCGAAATGAGGGTGGAATTCTCGCTTGGGAAATCCTTGTGCTAAATAGCATGAGTTGTCTTGGCATAGCTTTGTGTGCTTTTCTCTTCCACCTGACGTTGGTTCTGCTACTACAAAACCCTCTACATCCAACCAAGGAATCTACTCAGCGAAAATCTGAGTTGCAGCTGCTCCTTCTGACTTTTGGAATCACTAACCCGGGCAACTCAATTTTCTGCAACCCTGCAACTGAAAATCGAATTCCTACCCCAGCAATTCGACTTGCCTATCAATGAATTGCGCAACCTCTAGGAATTTTGGTATGTCGTTAACACTGAGCAAAAAAATTCCTCATTCCACATTAAGCTTCCTGGCTGATCACTTACACTCTGATACAATGTGAAAATTTCAAAATTGAAATCCTATTGCAGCAACTGGTATTATTTCTTCTAATTGTTAATTAAATTAGTAGTTTATTGCTACAGCTGCACAGCAACAACAAAATAAACACACTGCAATCTTCACAAAAATATTGTGGAAAAAAGTAGTGTTGAAACTAAGAAAATACTTGCACACACACACATAAAAATGACACTGTTATTTTTGGACAATTGTCTTGGAAAAAACCCAACTTGGGAAAATCGGTGCAGCAGCTGAGGGTTTTATTATTATGCAACAGTGAGAAATTATGAGTACATAATCTGGATGCCAAAATCTGGCTATCCTGCAAAGAAAAATACTAGCAAAAATACTAGAGGGAAATTACCCTCACTCCGGGCAAATCTGGCACTAAACTACTTCTGAAAAGAAATTCGTCCAATTGGGCCTATGTAGGCTTTGTGTAAACTTGATGCTGCCTACTGCAACTGCTTCCCGAACTGACTGCTAGTCTAGTCGTCCTCCCTGCTGCTAGTTGGGAAAACGTCTCTCCGACACTTTCAGACTCTTTCCCGACCTCTGGAATTGAAAACGTCTTCCCTCTTAAGCAAATCAAACTGCCTTCTTGAGGCTTTGCATTGACTCTACGCAACCTCTTGGAGAAATCTCGGCCTGTCTACAAATGTACTCGCTGAATCTGAAAAACTTCCTCCAGCCTCACTGTCCCTGCCCCTCACTGTCTCTGCTTCGATCTTTGGCTCTCCAGCAACTGTTGTTGCTCTCAGGAAATCAAACAGCGAGTGTATTCTCCAAGTGCCCATCGACTTCTTCTTATAATCCTCTGTTGGAGCACCAACGGCCAAGATTAAAACTTAATCAAGGGCCAAGATCATGTCAGAGTCGATCTGTGTGAGTTTCTAGAGAATTCTCACCTTGACTTAATTAATTCTAATTAATTAACCAGTTTTCCTAAGTTTAGACTTAGGAAACATAAAAAATAGGTTAATAATCTAGTTAAGTCATTTCTAGGTGAAATTTCTAGAAACGATTTCTAGGTCTTGGAGATCACATGTATTCTAGCCTCTCCACCAAATTTCATGGCTAGAAAACATCCAATGCTACAAAAAACAACAATTAGAAGCTTCCAACCCCCGAGGAGAGGTGGCATTTCCAAGGTCAACCTTTCAATTCACAGGTGTTAGTGAAAATAAGTGGCAACGAAGGGGAATGTCTTCATGGCTAAGTGCAATGGTCGGGGGACTAGCTAATGGAGATCCACATCTTGAGTGTATAGATGTAATGGAGGGAGCAGTTGCGGAGGCATGGGTTACCCCTTTAATCATTTTGTCTTTTCCACCCTTGTGGTGCACCTTTTACTTCTTTTTTATAATGCTTTTAAATGGTGCATAGCTCAAGTACCAAAGCTTGTCTTTTATGATATGTCATTTATTTTACCCCTCGAGTTAGTTTCTCACTCATCAAGGTTGGGACATGCAAGGGTTCCTTACAATGAAATGCAGCGTCAAGTGCTCAAGAACAAGAGATGGGTACTGGGGGGGGTAGAGCTCATGTTGGGATTTTTTCCACGCACTAATTATGTCTTGGCCATCCTTTGCATTTTAACTTTTTTTTCTTTCGTTGTGACCATCTTATGCTTTTTCATTCTTGTAGTTGCATCAACCTCTAGGGAAAAGTTTCCCAGCCCTAGTCAAGGATGTGGATGTGTGAGTGTCAAATCCCAAAGAACCAATGACAGATAACCCAAAGGATGGACATGGTATTGAGGGAGTGATGAAAGATGTTATGTCTGTAATGATAATGGGCACGATACTTCAATCCAAGTTTCCCAAGTAGTGACCCTTCTATAACCCTAAGGCCTTAAAAGAGGTCCCACTAATCTAGGGATAAAGACTAACGCCCCTGGTAAGGTGATAGACAGTCAAGATCAGTTAATCATCCAAATCACACCTTTATGCATGTTAGAATGCCTAAAACGTTAAGTAAAAGAACTTGATTGCAAAATGGTTAAACTACTTGTTGAGTGGTAGCCCACCTGCCTTTAAGAGGAATGTCGGATGGTGAGAGGTGAATGACCCATATAATTGGCGGATGAATGTGGCATATCATCATCACTGACCAATGTGTAGGGTCGCTAGCTAGCTGGATGTCTAAGATAGGAGAAAAAAATTCTCCTATAGGGTTACCTATTTTTGGTGGTGACAGGCCACTAACTTGCTGCTCAAACAACTTCTATCTTGCTATTTTTTCTATGATTTATTGTAGATTTATTGGTTTAAATAGCAGGAACAAAGACTAGGGACACCCCCTTGAGGTTAACAAGCACCAACCCAAATAGGGAGGGATATGTGTTAGTGAAACTTAGGGTAGATTATCTTATATGTTCATTGATTTCTATTATTAATTTTTTAAGTTTACATCAATTTACAAGGTGCAGAAGTTAGTGCTAATAGGTCCATACTTTCTTAACTCCATTTGCCCAAGGTTTGGTCAGGCACTTGGTCTTGGGGTTGGCCACCTTGATCTTTTGTTTTCACACCATTCATTCTTCCATCTATGCTACAACTCATTTTTCTTAGGCTTACTCTTCAATAAATCACATTATTCCTCCACTCCATGGCATTAGCAATCCTATCCTTAGGAAAGCCCCCTTGAGCTAGAGAAGAGTCAACCAAAAGTGAGAAGAGTTATTGTGGTGACAACGGGTAGTCTTCCTGAGTTACACAAGACTAACTCCTTGGTTCCTGGAACATTAAATCATAGGGGGGTGCAAGATTTTGTTATCACAAATAGAAAAGCTATTTCTAAATAAAGCAAAGCATCTTCTAAATATGGGAAAGTAGGCATCTTCCTAAACTAAAAATGCAAGTCTAATTATACCATTGCCTTTTAAATCTATATAAGAACAACTCATAAATTCATGCTTCATGCATAAGCTATAGCCACTTCATGCTCACTAAACCATTCTCCCTTCCTTAGAGGCTTACTGGTGCAACTCATCAATGATCAACTACAATCTGATGTGCAGATTCCTAGGTAACTATGTACTAAAGCATGATGAAGTAGATTCACTTGTGTACAATTACGTTGAAAGAGAACACAACCTTGCAACATGTAAAACTCTAAAACTCCCTCTTTATAAGTGATCTAAATTTATGAAGGGAACAAAATGATATACAAACTTATAACCAAAACATAGAGATACAATAACACATAACTTCTATTAATAAATGGAAAATGTTGAAACTATATACATGCAGAATGAAAACAAACTAGCACGAATGGTGGTAGCTTATCTGTGAGAAGAGATGTGACAGCTACACACCTTCACCGAACTATCTTACAATGAGTCTCAGAGGCCTTTTTATCATAAAAAAGCAATGAGAAACCCTAAACATCCAAAAACCTAACCCTAGGGGATGAAGCGTCAAAGGCTTATGGGCCTTGATGGGGTAAGTTAGAACATCAACTTCATGTGGTCATAAATTTTGCATACGATCTTCGTTTGGCACACACGCTAGCCCATTGGAAAGGTTTACCCGAGAAGTACATTTTTCGACTACAAAAGGAAGTTTGCGGCCATTGTCAGCCCGTTTCCCCAAAATATGTCATTTAGGGCCTCAAAATGGCTTCAGAAGTTCAGGACCTAAAAACTGTAGCAAAAAAAGAACTACCAAAATAAAAAACAATGTTGTGAGTTAGTGGAATAGGTGGGTGGCCACTGATATCCACCTGGATGGGTCCTTCCCCTTTAGGAAGCAATGGTCTCCATTGCATTGAGCGCCTCCATGAGATGGGGAAACTTTGTTGAACTTGGCCCCTAGCGAGCCACTTGCCTTGGAGTAGGAGCTAGCCTACTTTGACAACCCAATATAATTGGATCCCCTGTTGGCAAGTGCTCTTAATTTGTTTGTCCATGGTCTAACCACTTGTGCCCTGTTCAATGCAATCTGAATTGAGCTTTGTCTATGTCAGTTGTTCTACAATTTTTTGTGTCCGACAATGGTGGAAGGTATGGCCAAAGGTGATCCACATCAAAGTTACTTGGGAGCGGGAGCAAAAACAAAAGTGGGAGAGCGGAGCGACATTTTCAAAAGCTCCCGGGTCGAGAATCAAGTGCGAATTTTTATATAATATATTTTATATATTTTAATGTATATATATCAACAAAAACATGTAGAATGATGAAATAAATATAAAAAGCATAAAAACACGGATTAAACCATATAAAATCAATCATCTAGAAGTTATAATCTTCATCAATCATGTCCTCAAGTTACAAGTTCTCATTTATATAGCATGTAAGGGTGCACATAACCAAAATAACATCGAGTGCAATCCATCTCTGAACCGAAAATACATGAACAAGTAGTTTCTAGATGGCCTCTAACATCCAAAATAATCATGCTACAACAAATAGCTACATATCATTAAAACAATTGTCTATCTTGGGATCTTTGTCATTAATAAGTCTGTTGGGTTTTGAGTGAGATTTAAAATTCTACTTTCTCCATATGAAATCCCATGAGGTCGAAACCACTCTCAAACAACCTAAGTCATTTCATGGTAATGTTAAAAATTTAAGTAAAAAGATGAAAATGAAAGATAAAGGAGAATGTCACTTTTACTTTAAGAATTTAACATTACCATAAATTGCATATCAATTCTTGGGACATAAGATTGAATATTAGGTTGTCCTACTCAAAACTCTTGTTTCTTTGAAAAAAATTGTGTTTGAAACATCTTGGTGACAAAAAATTTGTGAAAAAACCAGGGAGCGAATTTATTTTTTCGGGAGCACACTCCGGAAGCAATTCAAAGGGGTGACAGCCGCTCTCCAACACTAGTCCACATTGATCGCTAGGTGCATTCCAAGGAAGGTGGGGATACTTACCTCAAACGCATTATCACTCATAGCCTTGGTGATGGTGTAAGGTCAATAGCGGAGTCGCCGAAGTTTTCGATGGCCCCCTGCAAGGCATTCCTTTTGCAAATGCAATCAAACCTTGTCCCCCACTTGACACTTGTGTGGCACCTGATGCTGATCATGGTGCTACTTGTACTTAATATTGGCTTTTTGCAAGATATCATGGACCTACTAGCGTTTGTATTGAATTCGTTCAACAAACTTGATAGCTTTCTCGGCTTCAAATTGAATATGCGCAGATTGTCCGTGTAGTTGCAAGGGGCAGTCTGACATCAATGGGACCTAATGGCTGAAATCCCAAGCCCACCTGAAAGCAGTTATGGCAAGTTGAGCTATGGAGAGCTCTGTTGTAGAAGTGTTAAGCATAGAGGAGACTCTCATCCCATGTTTGTGGATGCTTGGAGTTGTGCATGCGCAAAATGTGCATGATCATTCTATTGATGATCTTTGTTTGGTCATCAGTCTAAGGGTGGAAGGGAGTTGATTTCGTAAGCTTGGTGTCCAACAATGACCAAGTGCTCGACCAAAATGCACTTAGGAACCTGCCATCTCAATTTGATATGATGGTCTGCGAGATCCAAAAATGTACCCACACTCGTTCGAATAAGAGTTTGCCAATGGCTTCTATTATGAGACTCTTCTTATAGATAGCCATTTTAGAAAATCTATCAACAACCACAAACACACAATCATTACCATGTTTTGCAGAAGGAAGGCCAGACATATAGTCTAGCGAGATGGATTCCCAAGGTTACTTATGAGTAGGTAGTGGGGTGTGTTGACCATGTGAAAAATCCTTAAACCCGGAATCCCTACTGCAGCAACTGATGATATTTCTCGTACTTGTTAGATTTACATGAACAAGTTATTTGCAGTTTCCTATGACAAACATCGAAATACATACACTGCAGCCTACACCATTTAAAATAATATGTTGAAACAAGAAACTGAACAAGAGAAAGATACAACACAAATGACATGGTTGTTTTTGGACAAATGTCCCCGGAAAAACCCAATGCGAGAAAACCGATGTAGCAAATCTGAAGGTTTTTATTATTAAGCAGAAGTTATTTCTGAATAGTCTCTGGATGCCTTGTTGGCAATCGAGTACAAAGAATATCACTCGGCAAAAGAAATACATCACTCTACACTGCAAGTCCCCGTTGATCCGGCAGTTGAACTAAGTCCCCGACTACTTCTGTGTGGGCCTGCTTCACCTCTGTTGGGAATCGATTTGCTCACAGAAGTTGATTCCATCCCTCCGGCAAATTTCGAACTTTTGCATGTAAGGCTTCTGCGTAGGTCCTACATGAGCCCTTCCTGGCTCTGTGTCACCCTCTCTGCCAACTGCGTTGCCTCCTTTGTGTGTCTCTCTACCTCTCTACTGAGTATTCTTGGCCCCGGAGAAGATTCTCCATCAAACATCTCTCTTCCCCTCTCTGTGTGATCACTACAAAATCACTGTGCTGCCTCTAGCTTTAGCAATTCGATTTGACTGATCAACTCTCTGTGTATATTTTCCAAATGACCATCAAGCCTCCTTAAATAATCTTCTCATTGACATTCAACAGAGCAGATTAGAAGTTAATCAATGGCCAAAATCATTTATGATTGATCTTAGTCTTCTTCTCGAAGTTACACCCACAGTTAGATTAATACCCATTAATTATTTTAATTTCTTAAGTTTAGACTTAGGGTCCCATTAAAAATAATTAATTATTTTAACCAAACTGTCTCCGGGTGGAATTTCCCTAAACGCTTTCTGGGTTCTTTGGAATACATGTGCCCAAGCCTCCCTACAAAATTTGAAACTTAGAGCACATCTGATGCTACCAGAAATCAACAGACCACTCCGTGTCAACGACCTTATAGCAATACACCCACTTTTCTACAAAAGGGATTTCATCATTCAGATCATCCAGGATGCATCATTAGTCTTCAGTTTGTTAAAGTTGTAAACCCATTCTGCATGTTTATAATGTAGATGATCTTAGTAAGACCATTATGTATGTAACAACCTAGGTAACCCTATTATTTTGATGACGACTTTTATCCTAGGAGGTGTTTCGTCTCAGTAATTCATCTGTGTTTTTAGACAAAGATGATCGATAGAGTTTTTCCCTCCAACCTCACCCCAAAGCTAGGGTGGATTTTGTCGTCAAGATCTTAGGTAAGTCTTAGTGTTCTAATCGAGTCACTTGTGAATAATTTTAGCTAATTAGGATAAATTATTTTATTACAAATCACTTAGTCTACTAGATCATATTTGAGTCGCAGAATTGAGTAAATATTTGAGGGTCTATAACGAACGAGTGTTCCCCCTTCATGGGTTAAATGTAGTTATATTATGTAAATAATATTTTAGCCATGATGCTAAAATATTAGAGGGTTGGAAAAAATAATTAATCCCCCCATGTGTCAATTAATTAAATTTTTTGGCACAAAAAAATTAAAAATCTAAACTTGAAATTTAATTAATTTGAGTCAAAGTTATTTAATTAAATTTTCTAGCAAAAATAAATTAAAATCCTAAACCAAAAATTTAAGTCCTAGAAAAAATTAATTCCCCAAAAGGTAAAATTCGTGGGTCCTAGAGAAATTAATTTTTGGAGGTCCTCAGCCAAGGGAATATTGAAAATTTCAAAAGATTTTGGACCCTTGGGGCCTTGGTAGTTAAGTCAAATTCAATTTTTTGAGGAAATCAACTCAAAATAATTAATTTTGAGTTGATTAAAAATGAATTAAATGACAAATTCGAATTTTCCTCAAAAATAAAATAATTTCGATGGAAAAAATTAAAAAATAATTAAATCTTTATCAATAATCGAGATTACTTTAACGGGGATCAAGCCAAGTAGCCATTGGAGAATTAATCTATAAATTAGAGGCCATTTGTCATTAAAAGGATCAAGGATCTCATCTTTGGATCGTGTATTAGATCTTGAAACTCTTTTGTAATTTTTTTGGAATAATATAAAGCAAAAGTCTTTGGAGTTTTCATTGATGATGGTGTTCCTCTTCATAATCTTATGGTAATATTGTTTTCAATGTTCTGTTGAGTATTATTTTTATAAGTTGTTGGTTAATAGCTTTCGTGGAATAATCTATAGCACAAGTGTCTTGCATAGTTTATTGGACCTAAGATAGCATTTTAATTTGATTGAATTAGTTGGTGTCTTTAATTCTTGAAGATTATATTGTTATCTTATATCTCTATCGATCTGACAACTTGATCTAGTGTTTGCAGAAATCATTTCTATTCGAAAATTTGAGCGTGAGGGGAAGTCCTTAGTTGGACCAGTGAACTCCCAAGGCATAAGATCTGAAGAGTCTACTTGATTGAAACCCCAAGATTTATCTAACGAAGTTTCTCTTGCAGGGTTTCTTGGCTAGTACCTCATTTCTTATTGATTATTTTTTTAAATATTGTGCTCATTAGATAGATCTGGCTAGAAAGAACCTAAAATCTACAGATCTGGGAGCGAGTTGGACTCATACTCCTCAGATATGACAGATCTGTAGTTTATTTGTATAAATCTTAAGTGTTGTAACATAATTTTAAAATTCTGACATTTGGGTTTTTGGGATTTTCTCAATTTTTGTAGATATTGGGTCTTGGGTTTTTCAATTTTTACTTGAGCAGTTGTAGATCTGAAAATTATCCAAGGATTTTTTTTCAAATTTGAGCTAGATCTAAACCCTGGAGGGAAAGATCTTGCCTCAAACATTGTTTGCAAGGTCAAAATAATTCAGTCAAGGAAATTCACATCAAGATTCGGGGTTTGATAATTTTTGTGAGAAACTTGGGCAATCTTTTGAACCCCTAAGGTATCGCATTACCCTCCTTTTTTGTTGCTCCTCCTCTTTTCCTTTGCGGCATCCCTTACCTCCTCCGCAATATCCTTGTCCCTTTGTCGTGGCCTCCTTACTATCCCATTACACTTTACCCCTACCTGTAGCTCTAGTTCCCCTCGATGTCCCTTCCTTAGCTCATGGCTTGCCTTCCTTATCCTACCTGCAGCCCTTTTCGCTTGTTGTTGTAGCTTCTCCCTCACTCGGCAGCCCTCAAAGCACCCTAAAGCCTCACGACAGCCTATCCTAGGCCTGTTGTAGCCTCATCCTGCCTCCTATCTGCCTGTGGCCCTTAAAACCCTCACAGCAACCTGTTCAAGGCCTCCTTTAACCTTAACGGTGCCCTTGTCTCCATTACGGCAACTTGTTCAAGGCGTCCCCTCAACGCTGCATAGCCCTCTCTACCTTCGACTCCATCTCCTAAGCCTTTTGCAGCCCCTGCCCCTACTTGTCGCAACCATTAATACATCTCAGCAGCGTCCCTCCTTTTCGTTTTAGCCCTCATCTCCTATAAAAGGCTCAGTGCAGCACCCTAGGGGCCTTTCCAAGTGAAGGTTGCCCTAAGCCTTCAAACCTTAAACGTTCAGCCTTCCAACCCTCTTTTGATCTCAACCTCTTTCACTGTGGACCAAAAAAAAAAAAATTGGGTTGTACATCGTCAGAATTGCAAAGTTCGATCAAGTGATACATCACTGAAGATTTGGACAAAGATTTTCTAGGCATGGAGCCTCAGGTTTAGTTCCTAAACATTTACTTTCCTCATTGTCTAATACATCAATCTTGTTCATATTTAAACACATTGACAAGGCAATCATTGGGGATAAAACTATAATTTGAATGATTGCCATATGCTTTCTGGAGGTTGATCATAACAATAATTTGTGTCATTAATTTGGGTACATTCAAGAGATAATTATTCAAAATTGTTTTGATATATTTGTTCACTAATTTGGCATTAGTTGGTCAACTTAATCTCACTGTTGTCACAAGTATAATCTCTGCTTCTAGCTCATTATAGTGGTAACTATTTGCATCGTCTATATCAGCAGGATTGAATATAATTGTTGACATTGGAATCTAAGTTAAATTATTGCTATATTTTAAGTTCCTAAGTTGAATCATACACAGAAGCTCATTCTATAAAAGCACTTTAGTCTCATAATCTAACAATCTCGGTCTCCTAAGTGATAAACATAAGAGCTCATTGAACATTGTTACCTTGTTGAATGGAGTATCATTGAAATTAATCTCTTGAGTAATGTTGTGTTTTGGCATAAGCATCTTGGTGAATTGTATTGTTAGTCTTGTTCATTGTTTCTATTTGTGAAATAATAGTTCTACATTGGCATTTATATTCCAAGAATTTATTTGCTTAAAGATTGCTAGTCTAATTGTCATTGAGCGCAATTGGTATATTTGGGGACCCTCAAAAGAACATTGTTAATCTTGTGATATTTTTTGAGTAGCAATCATTGACTAAATATTCTAAATAAAAAGGTATCCTAATCATTACTTTGGGCTTATTGGTTGTTGCTATTTTGAACATATTGGTAATTTACTCTTAAGAGCACATATCTTGTGGTCATCTAATAAGCGAGCAATTGTATCATGGACATCTTTTGTATCTTATTGGCACTTGGAAATTTGGCACTTTGTCTTGTATAAGATTGTCTCTTTATTCATTAGGTACTCTTGTCATAAGGTCAATTAATACTAAGTACTTAAACATTAAACAATCCTAACTTAAGATTACTCACTCATCTTCTAACTTCACATTGCATTTGCATCCTAGGCTAGTCCTGCATAATAAAACGTACCTCCAAGCATAAGCTTGGTTGATAGAAAGATAGACACCCATTTATCTTTGCTTGAGAAGCCTTACTTTTCTAGTATTTAAAACGATGACCTTGCAGTACTTAGAGCCACGGCCTCTGCAGCGCCAGAGGCACTGGGTATATTAGATTTCAAGGAGAGGGATGATAAATCACACTCTCGTGTGCTTCACCTTGACTTCTCTCTGCCACTTGCCACAAATTTTAGGCTCAATATAAAAAAGATCAAGGGTCAAATTTAGAATAGGCATTTAACTAAAATCAACCAAGATTTCTACGTTTCACATAAGTCTTAGGATCTGCGTTGCATTTAGGATAAGTACTCATTCAATCAGCAATTGTCCATCCAGTATTTGATAGCAAGAAATTTGACTCCATTAAGGGACTGGTTTCAAGCATCTAAATCTAATCGAATCCTTAACTTCTTGCTGAATATAAACAAGTATTTCCCTGCTCAATTGTGTTGCCCAGATTAGTTGGTTCCCAACTATTCCTTCTTCGTTCCATTTCCGTAGGGTCAACTCACTTAGTTTGTTGTTGGGAGACAGCTTAAACGAAGAGTTGGGGATCAGGGTGACAGCTCCTGATCTGACTCGTTGTCGCAGTTCCTATACATTTTGCGTGACAACTAGGTGTATAGGTCTTGCTTCTTAATGGTTGATTTGGCAATGGCATGAGCAGTGCAGGACCTGATATACTTGCCAACACCCTATCGACATTTGAGCCAATAAAAACAATTGCCACCATCTTCTTATGACATCCCCTGGTTAATATTTCTCTATTGTAATTATTTGAATAGTTGAAAGAGGGACACGCATTCTATTGCTTGAGGAAGGAGATTGCTTGATGGAACTGTTGTTTTAAATATCGGTCTTGGTCGGCTAAGTGGTTTTAAATGGGCTAATTGTGCCATAAATTAATTGAAAGAGGAGAGAGCAAGCCCAAGTGTCCTTTAAACTCCAACCGTAAGCAACAAAAGGATAAAAATTTCAGGCATGAGTTGCGTTGTCTAGTGGTTGACTGGTACACAATCTGTTTTTGGGACATCCTCACATGATGAACCGATATGCATAGGCAACAAAAAAGAGAGCACAACTCTCTCACGCATACACAAAGAGGAGAGGCCCTCTCATTCATGCTTGCGCGTAGAAGAAGTGGAAAAAGAACACACAGTGAACACATTATAAAGAAATATTTCTGCAAGGGCAAAAGGGGAGCACACAGAGAAGTCATCGATTAGAATCACAACAGTAAAGCTCCACAAAGATTACACCAGATGAGGAGCCTTCACAGAGGTAACACTTCCAACATGTGCTCTTGCCAAGCGAGTGAGGAAACATATGACTGATGCAAGTGGCGAATATATTAATGGCACATCATCATCGGCGTGGCTGTCAGGCATTGCTAGATGCCAACTGGAAGAGATGATGGGAGAAAAAAATTCTCCTATGGGGTCACCCACTTTTGTGGGTAACACCCTCCTTTGTTTGATTACAGTTATTTATTGTATACATGCATTCATTTAACTTAGTCTCTTATATATGTGTGTGTGTGTGAAAGGATGTTTCCGCTATAAAAGAAAGGATGTTTCCGCATTTTTATACTTTCCTATGCTAAGAGGGGGCTTGTGTCCTCGTGCTTGTCTTTAGTAATAGTTTCATGTTACAATTTAGCAAGCATTTTTAGATTGATCCAGAGTGAAAGTCTTGGAGTTTCAAAGATGTTGAGGTTCTCATATGCTCTATGGTGAGCACATGTCCCCATGTTGGAGCCAAATGTTAACCCCCTCAATTCTAATGGTAATTAGAGGAGATTTTTTCGATGATCTAAATCATAGAAAATGGTCCTAATGATGATATCCAACAATCTCCACAAACAACAACCCACATATGCCTTTTACATCATGCTCATCTCACTCATTTGATGATATTAGTGCCTGGCGCATATGAGGTACATTTGTCCATTGCTCCATACTAAGTGTTTATGTTCAATGTATTTGGCATGAAAGTAGGGATCATGGATCGAATTAGATAATAAAACATGATGCTCGAAAGTTATGTCTTTTTCCTTATTTGACCTTGGTGGTCATCATTGATCTTCTGGTCAAGTGTTGCCACTCTTGGGAAGAGGGGTTCTTGAGGGACCTTGATAAGGGTAACATGCCTTTGTCTTTTCATATCTAACATACTCCATCTATTCCCTTTTCCATCGTCATTTCTTTTGGGTTGTCTATTACATGGACCCCATGAAGATTTGTACTTCATAATCCCATGAGAAGAAGGGGTTTCGTTACCTAACGTTGATGTAATTGTATAAAAAGAAGAGAGTGAAAGAACATGATCTGACTTTCAAAGTCCAATAGAGAAATGAAAAGGATAAAGATATTAATGATAAATCAAAAACCAAAGTGGGCTTGAACTCTACCCCCTTGCTATGAGGTCATTGCCCCAAGCCTTATGCAATGAAATGCATAACTAAAGGATTGAGTTAAATTATCCCAACCCCTATGCAATGAAATGCATATACAAGCAAAAGGGCCTTGTAAAGAAAAATAAAGAATACAAGAAAAAGGCAAGAAAAGGGGTAGTAAAACACTATGTCAGGGAAATAGTAACTCAATGCATAAGTGCTCCCTCTACAAAGGCGCTCACGAAAATGAGTAACTTATGTAACATTGCACGTGAATGACACCATTCCCGTGAAGTAAACCCCAAGTAATACCATTGTGATTTACACTTACACCTTGATTGGTTGCTTGGGAAATACTCCCCTTTCTAGGCATTGGTACACCCAGTGTTTTAAGATTCGGTCGGCTCAGAACCGACTTGGCCGACTTGATCCGAGTCAAGGCCTCACCAGGTCGACTCGGCCAGTGAACCGGTTCGGCCGGCCGGGTTATTACCGAGTTGGCCGAGTTGTTAGACAACTCGGCCGGCTTGGTCATAACCCAGCCAGCTTGGTCATAACCCAGCCAGCTCGGTCATAACCCGATCAGCTCAGTCATAACCCAACCGGCTCGGCCGGGTTGGATGACAGTGGCCCGTGAACTAAAAAAACAACGATTTTATTTTTATTTTTTTGCTTTTGGGGGACTCCAAAGTTTTCAATATGATACTTTAATGGTTTTTTGTCCCTAAATAAGTTTATCTCGCTTGATCTTAAGAGGTTTGTGTAGGTGGTATCACATATGTAGTAGAGATTCCTTAAGGGATAGCTTCATTCTTCTTCAAAACCTTCCAATAGGTTCTTTTCCCCTTTCTTAAAGAAAACCTAACTTTGTGGCCCCAACCTTGGGCCTCCAAAGATAAGCATCGAGACTTGAGTTGATTCCACGTGATGCTACACCCCTTGATGAGCCTCTAAATGCTAAAACACTAAACTTAAAAGCTTGGACGTTGGACTATTTGATGATATGCCCAAATGGACTGAAGATGCCCCTTGGCTGGCCTTTACCCTGTTTTGGTGGATGGTGCCTTCTTCCAAAGCACAGATGAGGATGGTTATCATTGAGATGACTTAGAAGGGCTAGCACATCCCTCTTTGATGACAATGCTTACCCTTAAGGGTGCCATGTCACTCACATGCTTGAAAAGGGTGACATAGGGTCTCTCCTAGATGACATCATGGTGGAGGATGCACCTTTTGAAGCTGTACACATGCACTTTGGGACTTTCTTGGAGCGAGGAACACTCTTGGACCCTTGTATTAGTTCCTTGATGACTTACAATCTATTTTGGAGGATAACGCCATTTCTAGCCTCCTTGGTTATGTGTTTTTGTTTTGATCTCTACATCATCATCATGTATGTATTGGACAGTGCACTGGGTGCCATTTTGATATAATGGATATATTCTTGAGCCTACTTTGATCATATGTTGTCTTCTATCTATATTCTAATGTTGTGTGTTTGGAAACATGAATGAAACTCTATAAAATTATGTTTTTTTATAAAAAAATAATAATAATAATGTATTTTTTACAACGACCGAGTCAATACCGAGTCAGAGTCGACCCTCGACCGAGTCGGAGTCCGAGTCAGAGTTTTAAAAAATTGGGTACACCTAATAGGGTTTACCAAAGCTTAGCAAATTGCATAAAGTCATAAGCTAGTGTGAAGTTTGAAGAAGATACCTAATGTGATATACCTGATGGCTTTTATATTGGACATGACTCACTTTTTATGTTGCATTAACTCTTGTACTTTGTGGGTCAATGAAACTAAAATATGTACATCTAGTGTACATTGTAAATACAATGTGGAAGTGCAAAAGAAACTTCTAGATCACTACTAAAAGCAAAAGAGACAAATAACTAAATGTCTAGCTAAAAAGCTAACAACATTACATATTTTTCTAAAAGAAGATATAAAAGGAAAAAGGTGCAAGTGCGAGGGAGCCTTCATGCAAGAGCCATGGGAGAATGCCAAGGTCCGTTGGAGATGGAAATAAAGTTGGTGTTCGCACTGAAACTAGATCTTGTGCCGAGAAAAGAAATCTAGAAAAAAGAAGCACGGTGCCATACCCAAAATCAAAGTATGATGCAACAGACAACAAAGAACAAGAAGCATGCCAAGAGACCAGTAACTTAAGCATACACCTTAAGACAAAGAAAGGTTGAACCAAACGACTGAGTCATCAAGGAGCACAAACATTCCAAACTTTGCAGCAGATTAATAAATATATTAAAACAAAAAAACAAAAAATCTATGCAGAAGGTATGCAATCAAAATGCAAGAGAAGAATAATCATACAAATGAAACTTTTGTCTACGAATAACAAACACCATACACAATCCCAAAAGCTTTAACCCCCAAAAGAAGAAGGAGAACATCCAAAGAGAACCCAATGAAAGGAGACCCATGGCCAATCAAAGAAACCACTTGATTAAAACAAGAATGTAGGGGCCCACACAAAAAGGAAGATGTTCGAAAGAACCAATGTTATCAAGATGTAGTCAATTAGGACCAATTTTTTCGTTACATCGGCTTGAACCAACCAATTCAAACACCACGAACCAGCTAGTTCAAGTAAAACCTGTCAAAAAAACCTGATAACTTATAAGGGACCCAAAAAAAGGAGAAACAAAAAACCTTTCATCATCCCTTCATCGAAAAAACTTCACCTTATTCTTCGAACACCTTTGACTTAGTCAAGTCGGTTAATTAACCTCATTTCCAGTATTTGGCATTTAATATTAGTTCTTAAAGTTAATGGAAATAAAATATAAGTAAAGATAAACGTCAACATTTAACTTAAATTTTAACATTAAAACTCAAAGTGTACCTTAGGATGTTTGGTGATGGAGTCAAACCCACTGGACCTTGCATGGGGAAGATAGAAAACTGATTGGTTCCTCGACATTAAGAAAGCTTAACAATTCTTTCAACATTTTAACATACACATAAAACAAGAACCTAAACCCCTTCCTCCTCCACCTCTCGAAATGGGAATAATGCGATTCTAAGGTTGAAACATAGGACAAGAACAGGATGAGCAGATGCCCATCGATTCAAACCTATATAATGCACAATGGTCTCAACCACTCTAGAATGCAAATGTTGGTAGTTGTTGAAGTCACCAAGATAAAACAATCTTTAGATTCATAGACTTAGTTGAGCTAACCTAATGAGCCAAACTTCAATGAACTATGTACACATTTGATTATAGTATGGTGATTTTTAGACTCTAAAGGCCATTTAGAGCCTTAATGTTTATCTACTCTCAAAACTCTAAATTTATATATCTCAAGAACTATACGATGTATTTTGCTATTTACATGTTCACAGGGCACGTAAATGAGAACACTTTACATATTTGGTGTCTAATGGTTAAATTTATGTAAATGGATAAATATTTTTTATATTAAAATTTGAATATTTTATATATTTTTATTCAACCAATTTTTCGGCAAGTTAGATTTAGTACGTAATTTGGGGAAAACCAATTCTGATTCTTATAAATTTGGAAAGAACAAAAAAGGAAATATAAAGAACAGAAACATGACCATACCCAAAAATACCTGCACCTAAATTAGAAGACAGAGGATTGCAAAAAAAAAAAGAATTACATTAAAGAATTTGAACTTGTGCTATCATACAACACAGAATCATCTCAAACAACTCAATTTATAGATCTGTAAATAATTTTTTCCCTAGGAAAACAAAGCATGATATGTAACAAAGCAATAGAAAGTTAGACACCAAGAATAAAGTTTGCCCAATCAATTTTTCCTTGGCAGAGAGAGAATTTACTCTTCAAATTGAGCATACTATATTTCCCCCAAACCATATTAAAATTGTATTTAAACTCGATAATATTCCACCAGTGTCTCTAGAAACTATGGTTTCGCCTCTTATGGAGAAGGTAAGTAGTTGGAATAATGATAAAGGAGATGAAGAAAAATATTAACATTGTATTTAAACTCGATATTATTCCATCAGTGTCAAGAAACTATGGTTTCACCTCTTGTGGAGAAGGAAACTAGTTGGTATAATGATAAAGTTAGTTGGCATATTGATAAAAGAGATGAAAGAAAGGTTTTCTTTAGCAAAGGAAATAATAAATCATGAAAAACAAAAGGCCATAGCAACACTTAACAAAAGGACATTGTTTTATGGTGGGAATTCAAGGCATAGTGCTTCAGACCTTAAATATGGGAAATTATGTACTTAGGAGAATAAGGGTAAAAGTAGCAATACAACTTGGTATCTAAAGAAGAGGAAATAAATGAGGAAGACGGTGATTACTTTTAAACATTTAAAAAAATAAAAAGATCATTTATTTTTTAAATATCAATAGCTCACATAAATTTCCAGCAAGGTTATTAGAATACTCCACCTGTCAAGGTAAATTCAACCATACCTTGAAGAAAAATAGATGGTAATCAAATTATTTAGTTGGTTTCCATGAAATCCATCTTCAGTGAGAAGAGATGGCAAGTTGATTGCCTAGGTGGATTTAGTTGAATCCGCCTTCAAAATGGAGGATACAGCAGTCCAATGAAACACCACACAAGTTTTCGGATTTGGAATGATAAGCTGCTAAAAAGGAAGTATATGGTAATTTATAATACTGTGATCATCTTTGTAAGATTTTGAATCTTTGACATAAAGAGGGTTAGATAGTTGAAAAGTGGTATTTTGGTGTGTTAAGGGCAGGTGGTGGAATATTAACACTCCAAAACTAATATTAAGATTCCATGTTTAATAAAGTGACTTTAAGATGTAATAAAGGTCACATGAGATTAAGTGACCATTCTAGATAATGGTATGTCATTAATTGGAAAGTACTTGTAAACAATTCCTTCAGCTGGCATTGATCAGTAAATCTTAAGTTGGGATAGTGGACAAAAGAGAAATTCGTGTGGCCTGGGAAGATGCATATTATATAAAGCCGATGAGGAACCAGTGGACCATCTTTGTGTTACTTGCTATGTTACTAGAACTATTTGGAATGATGTTTTACAGATTTCAAATGGAAGGAATAAATGGGATCAGTGGTCTTTGGTTGATAGTCTATATTATTGAGTGATAGAGAGACCTGTTTTGTCAGTTATGAAATTTGGGTCTCGAGAAACTAAATGATTTTTCAAGATCTTGTTTTGTCACTGCTCATATAAAATTAGGGTATCTTTTGAAGATAGCTGGAAACCACTCAAAGAGATTCACAGAATTTTAAAGGAGCTTAGCATTGATTGTGAGAAGGCACAAACTTTGTTCGATGGGGTTTGACAAGGAACCCCAAGTATGTGTGGAGCAGGGGCTATACTTTTCTTTGAGTCATCCCATTATTTGTTACTAAAATATCTTGGTAGGACAAGGGACTAATAAAAGAACTGAATTTTATGCTTTGTGGCTGCTGATGAAAACAACGATAGATAGACGTTTAAATTTAAAACACTTAAGTTATGTCGACATTCCAAACGATTGATGGACTAGGAAAATCAAAAATGCAATATTGAGAATTTATATTCAATTCCAATTATAAAACTAGCTCTCGAAGTAAAAAGAAATTTCGATCATATTTCTTTCTCCCATGTATAGAAAATTCAGTACTAAAACAAGTCAGCTATCTAAAGAACTTGTTTTACTGCAAGAGGGTGCCTTAATTGAACATCAAGCACTCCAAGTGAACCCCATGCTAATGGTGTCCCAATTTCGTGCAAACATTAGCCAATGTTTGTAGTAGGCAAAGGCTCCTTACATTATCTAGACTCTCACATATTGTATTGGTAGATTTATCAAGACTTCACATAACAAGATACATCCTCTTTCAACAATAGAATGAATGAGGCATATTCTGTGTTACGACAATGAAACCCTTATTTTCAATTGTGTCTCCCATGGCAACCAACCAATCCCTTATGTTTTTTAGTATGAATGGATCATTTGTGATTGCGTCTTCATCATCCATCCTCAAATTGTACAATTATTTTCTTAGACAAAGAAGCCTAGTTGCATTAGAAGTCTCATACATGGCCTTTGTCTTATCTCACACTGATCTGGATTTAAACAAGAATGCAATAAATTACAAAGATAATCATAAATACAGGGATGCAACAATTATAATACTTCATTTCATTAATGTAAAATACTGAAATATGCTTACAAACAAAAATGGAAATAAACTAGCTCAGGCGATGGTAGCTTATCTCTGAGAAGAGATGTGGTGGCTACATGCCTCTGAACTGTGTTACAATGAGGCTCAAAGGCCTATTTATTATTGAGAAACAATGGAAAACCCTAAACATCCAAAAACTTAACCCTTGGAGATGAAGCACAAAAAACTATGGGCCCCATTTGGGTAAATTGGTACATCAACTTCCAAGGGTCGTAACTTTGGCATACGATCTCCGTTTGACGCGCACAATACCTCGTTAGAAATATCTATCCAAGGACTACAACTTTTGAGTAACCAACATTGGTCGACGACCCATGTTGGTCCTAGTTTTCCCAAAAAACGTCGTTTAGGGCCTCAAAACAGCTCCAAAAGTTCAGGGCCCGAAAAACTACCAAAAATAGTAAATTGTGCTACAATTAAGGAAACTGAAAAACTAAAAGAGACAGTTGTGGGGGTCCAAGTGGGATAGGCAGGTGGCCACCAACATCCACCTGAATCATTCCTCCTCCCTTAGGAAGCAATGGTCCCCATTGCGTTGAGTGCCTCCATGAGATGGGGAAACTTCTGCTGAACTTGGTCCCTGGAGAGATGTTTTGCAATCTCTGATGTGTCCAGTAATGGTGGGAAGCATGGTCAAGGGCGGTCCACATTGAACACTTGGTGCAAGCCAAGGAATGGGGGAATGTTGTGCTCCAAAGCATTATTTCCCACAGCCTTGGTAATGTTGTAAGGACCTTATCGGAGTTGTCTAAGCTTCCGATGGGCTCTTGTAAGGTGTTCTTTCTGCAGATGCAACCAGACTTTGTTGCCCACTTGAAACTTGTGTGACACTCGATGTCGATCATGTCGCTGCTTGTACTTGGCATTTTCCACAATGGAGCGGCGATATATCGACACATTGGGTAGAGGTGCTCCGGGAGTCAGATCGAACGAATGTTTGACCTGACAGTGCAACAGTACCCTTATGGGTAAGGAGCAGATGTTCATGTCTTCTTTCATGACCGTATCCACCTGCTTTTGCTGTGTGGAGGAACCCTTCCCGGGGGCCATGGATGTGGCTACGATCTTTCCCTTACTTTGCGAGCGAACCAAAAAGAAAATGACTTTCCTAGTCTGGGAGATGATCTTACTACATTTCTTAGCAGAGATCAAAGAGGTGGCGGTAGGTGGGGCTACTCCGGTATCCTGTATAATGAATTACTCAAAGAAATAATAACACCGCAAGGCCTTGACTCATACACAGCATATCGCTTCCACAAGTATGGTTGGCCTAATAATACATCACAAACATCAAGAGGTGCAACATCACACAATAACTCATCTATGAAGGACTTGATGCTGTAGGGAAGGCGGCACTGCTGGCGGACTCGGAGATCTCGTCCTTGGTGAAGCCACTCGATGTTGTACGGTTGTGGGTGTGGTATGGTCAGTAGGCCTAGACGCTTCACGACCTCTGCTGAAATGAGGTTCTTTTGGCTGCCACTGTCGACAATGAATTGCAAAGGCGAACCCTTCACCCACATTTGTGAGTGGAAAAGATGCTCCCCTTCCTTTGGATCTTCGAGCTCATTCTTCTGGATATTGGTGGTGGCAACGGTGGCTCTAGGCTCTGCATCAATGATCTGCTTCCCTTTGTCATTCCTCTTTTCGGGTTCTGACTCAGGGTTGGAACATGCATCTGATTCTGAAGCCTTCAACTCAGCCACCAACGACTGCTTGGCTCGACACTCACTTGTGTTATCAGTGGGGATCTTATGTAACTCAGACCACTTTCCTATGTCCTTCTTTGACTTCATGGTGTTGTTCTTTTCTTGTGGCTTCGACAGGTTGTCTTGGGTCACACCGTCTTGGCTTTGTCCTTAGTTCTGCAATTTGGGGAAGCCTTTCCCTTGCTTCAGATTCGTGGATCCAAAGTCTCGCTTCTTCTGTTTAAACTTCTGCTCGATCTTGACAGCGTATCAGTATGTCGTGTCGAGTGATGAGATGTCCAGGAACTCCATCTCATCCTGGATGTACCTGTGTAGGCAGCCGCAGTATTTGAGAAACAAATGTCGCTCAGAATCCTTGATACCCAGCTTTGTGTCAAGGGTATGAAAAATATTGGTAAACTTCGGAACGTTTTGGTCCCTTCCCTGCTGAAACGTGGTCCACTTTATGTATTTTTCCTCATAGCTCCCAACAGGGTAGTACTGCTCCTCGATGGCATCCCAGAATAAATTCCAAGTGGGTGCGGCTGAGAACAGTGAAGTCGTACTTTCATCCTTCTACTCGCAGTAGGTTTCCCACCAATCCCTGACATGGGGGGCGGCTTTGAGAAGAGCGAAAGTAATCTTTTCCCAGTTGGAAAAATCATGAACAGAAAAATACCCTTCTAGCATATTCAACCATTTATCTATGGCATTTGCATTTATCTAACCCTCAAATATGGGAATTTCAAAGTTAACTTGTACCTTAAAGGGCGTGGCGTTTCCAGAGTCGCTGTTGGAAGTGGACATGTGGCCCCTGGGTAGCCGCTAAAGGATCTGGGCAAATTTGTCCATCATCGCGTTCCTTTGTCGCTCGAGGGCTTTTTCGAGCAAGATTTTGATAGGATCTCCTGCCCCCTCGTCTTTCTTTTCATCCACCATGGGAGGTCGTCGAGATTTGCAAGGCTGATCTTGCAAAGGTTCAACCAGACCGAGCCCTAACTCCTTATATCCCAACCTCATTGGGGACATGCAAAAAAAAAAACAAAGAAAGAGCAAACCGCTCTAATACCACTGATCCAGATTTAAACAGGAACGCAACAAATTACAGAGATAACCATAAATAC
Source organism: Pinus taeda (assembly GCA_000404065.3). Taxonomy (NCBI): domain Eukaryota; kingdom Viridiplantae; phylum Streptophyta; class Pinopsida; order Pinales; family Pinaceae; genus Pinus; species Pinus taeda. The sequence goes on along the minus strand of APFE031601367.1, from coordinate 139,116 downwards.
AAAGATGCAGCAGAAATAATCTTCATTTCATTAATGTAAAATACTGAAATATGCTTACAAACAGCAATGGAAATAAACTAGCTCGGGCGATGGTAGCTTATCTCTGAGAAGAGATGTGGTGGCTACATGCCTCTGAATTGTGTTACAATGAGGCTCAAAGCCCTATTTATTATTGAGAAACAATGGAAAACCCTAAACATCCAAAAACCTAACCCTAGGAAATGAAGAGCCAAACTATGGGCCCCGTTTGAGTAAATTGGTACATCAACTTCCCGAAGTCATAATGTTGGCATGCGATCTTCGTTTGACGCACTCAATACCTCGTTAGAAAGATCTATTCGAGGACTACAACTTTTGAGTGATCAACATCGATCGATGACCCATGTTGGTCCTAATTTTCCCAAAAAACGTCGTTTAGGGCCCTCAAAACGGCTCTAAAACTTCAAGACCCGAAAAACTTGCAAAAATAGTAAAATGTGCTACAATTAAGAAAACTGAAAAACTAAAAGAGACAGTTGTGGGGGTCCAAGTGGGATAGGCGGGTGACCACCAACATCCACTTGGATCACATACATTTTGACAAGTTCTTGCATCTTACACATATGGAACAATATAACACAGCTATTGCAAGTTCTTCCTTGTTCTTGTCATCATAGGTTGCCCCATTAACTACAACGCATTTGGGCTTTCTTTCCCTCCCCAACAATATTTTATGACTTATTAATAATCAAAATAATTTGTTGACCTTTTATTTCGAGATGACAGTTTTTTTTCCATTAAGCTTATGCATATCTTATAAAACAAAACTTAAGAAGAAAAACCCCTTAAATCCTTAAGACTTCAATGACATCCCTTTTTTAAAAAGAAACATTCCTATCAAGAAAGACTAACCATAATTTGATCTGGATTATGTTGAGAATAAAATGAAAGATAACATTAATAGAAAAACACAAATATACAATGAAAACCAAATTTTACTACTCGAATATTGACGAAAAACATTCTAATATACAATGGGTAGAGGGTAGAATAACAGTAACTATTTATGCTAAGAGATGTAACTGCCACACTTATTAGCAAAAAGCCAATTATAAAAAATTGATCATAGACAAAGACGAAGACAACAAGACAAAACGTTATGCTTTGGTTTGTTTTCAAGAACAAGAAAAAGAGGTACAAACTCCAGTTACCATGCCCTCTTTGAGGAAAAGGTTATGCTTTGGTTGGTTTTCCAGAACAATAAAAAGAGGAACAAAACCCCAGTTATCATGCACTCTATAAGGGAAAGGCCATTGCTTCACCGGATAATCTATGCTTCGCTGCATCATCAACTGCGACTGAAAAAGAGAAGTGGAAGCATGAAGCTTTAAAGAAGAAAATTCAAAGTTAACAGGAAATTATCACGAATAAAGATTTCAATCTCAACCCCTATGTACACTGACAAGAAAGCACCTCCAATAGGAAAGGTCAAGTCAGCACGAAGGCCTGATTTTCCAGCCCGGCACACAATTCAGACATCGAAGCTTAAGATATGTTTTTAATCTGTTTATGTTCCAGGATTACATCTAAAAATCTGGTGAAAAAATTATGCAAAATCTATGTATATATCAGGTTTTTTATCTGGCTTTTAGCATGTAATGTTGGAAAACTCTGATAGGATGGAGGCGAGAAGTCCTGTTTCCGAGACTAAACCTAGGCAAGAATGTACAAGGTGCTCTCTGGATGGAGGATATATATATAAGTAAAAATCTTTCTTTCGTGATATAAAATTACTGCCAATAATTAATTCTCCAACTTTTGGGCCTAATAGCCTGCTCTTCGTGTAACAAGTCAACCCATACAACTGGAAATCTAGTAACAGGTATTAGCCCAGATATGCCCATAGGAATGCAGTTTAGCACTAGAACAACAACATTTGCAGTCCTCTATTATCCTTGAGATCAAGCATTTGATGGACTTATAAAACAAGTTCATGGAATCTGCCAAATTTTCAATTTCTTTTCTCTATTATTGTCGCAAGGTTTGATGGATATTGGATATAACCACGTAATAAGTGAACCACCAAAAAAGTTTTAAAATGATGCACAATGAAAACGCAATACTGTATCAAACCCCAGCAAATGCAATGCTAGTCTATGCACAATCAATTTTTCAAGCTCTTCATGGCCTATTCGTCCCACCACAGTTTGCTGCGCTGTATGTTGAGCATACACTTTCCTTGGGATGGAAATCTATTCGCCATTTTCCTGTTTTAAAACAATGCAAAACAAAAATGCAATACTGTGTGAAACCCCAGGACATGAAATGCTAGTCTATGCACAAATTAATGTTTCAAGATCTTCATGGTCTACGTGTCCTGCCAAAGTTTTCTGCGCTGTATGTGGAGCATAGACTGTTTCCTTGGCATGGAAATCTATTCTCCCATTTCCTATTTTAAAATGATGCAAAATGAAAACACAATACTGTGCCAAATCCCAGAATATGAAATCCTACTCTATGCACAAATCAATGTTTCAAGTTCTTCGTGGTCTGAGTGTCCCACCAAAGTTTGCTGCGCTGTATGTTGAGCATACACTGTTTCCTTGGCATAGAAAGCTATTAGCCATTTTCCTCCTGCACGAGGGCAAAAAGCGATAACTTCAAATTTCATCTCTAACTTGACATTCAGTTTTGTCAAACTTGAAACGTTTTATATATCAATATGGATTAGCATGCCTGTGTCTTCCGCATGGTAACCACTCTCGTTAGTGTTTCATTCCAATAGCTTGTTAATAGACTTGTTAGAGGGTAGGGACACCAAGGTGGGAGTGGGACTAAGCAGGGGTGATGGGTTTCCACTAAGAGAAAGGAGCCTACAGAAGATTCTAGAAAATGCTACCTGACTAGGAGATGAAATAAAATCGACAGCGAAAATTGGGGTATCTGAAATTCTCCGCTTTAGTATGCGTCTCTGTCTATGGCTTTCCGAATCTCGTTGACCATTTATTGTAATCATCATAAGTGTGTCCTACGCAGCAACTGAAATTATACGAATTATAAAAAGCTCCAACTAAAATTAACACTAAAATGATGAAATTTTGAGCATTATGAAGCAAAATGCATGTAAGCTGGAATTTACCTTGAGATGAATCTCTCCAAATGGTTTTCTCTCCTTTGAACCAGCACGACCATACTTAGACTTCTTTATGACCTTCAAAGATTCCTCTCCAATAACACGTATCCCTTTCTCGGTCTCTTCATTAACGGCAATCTTATCGGGGCCATGGATTTTGTAGTAGGACAGAACTCCATGCTGAAGAACAAACCAACGGGACTTCCATCCTTTGCCGTAATTCACCCATTTATACAAGATCCCCGCAACGCTGGTGCTCACCTTGCTCGCCTCTTGGAAGCCTTTGGAAGCTTTGGAAGAAGCTTCAATCTTCGGTCGCACTGAACAAATTTAAATTTTATTTTATTAAATTGATTAAAGTGAAAGAGAACAAATTTTGCATAGAGCTTTTTCAAATACCTGCCGAATAAGGCGACCTCCCGCCGTTCGGCTGACCAACAGATATCTCGTCAACCTGGTTTACGTGATTATTAGCGGCATTATTTGACGGGCTTCTGCTCAATGCCGGACTTGAAATCTTCAGAGACTTGCCAGATCCGTTCGCTTCCAAAGGAGCAAGCGGTTTAGATGCTTTTGTTCCTCTAACGGACGGACCTCCTTTATCCCTTTCGAGGGATACAGGAGAAATGCAACAAAGAGGATTCATTTGAAACATTTATGCCTCAACTTTACGCTACTTAGTAGCATTAACCAACGGAGTAGCTTATTTACAGTGCGCTAACGAAAAATCTTTGTTGAAGAGGAGAATCATTACAATGCATTGACAGGAAAACTATCGATCTTTGTAGTCGATGTTACAAATTACGATGAACAGAGGTTCACGAAGAGGACTTGTACCAAAATTTGGAAACAATGACGCACAACTTCTCAAATTTGCGGATTCAGGACGATATACAAATAACTAGAAAGCTAACTTTAAGAGCATTTCATCAGACTTATCGAATTTCAGGCTTCAGGAAGAAGTTCAAATGACTGAAAAAACCGACTTCATGAGCATTTCCGGCGAATTTATCGATTTCAGAATATAGAACTTCACAGACGAGTTCCGGACCGAAGGTAGGCAGTACTCCTAGAAATTAACGTGATCTTTGTCTATTGTGTGACAAAAAGGCTGTGCGCCTTCCACTATCCACACAGAAAGGATTCCGTCGCGGGATTCGAACCACAAAGCAGTCAAACTCAAACCGCATTGCAGGAAACTCACAGGCCTAGAAGCAAATCTTGCAGGTATCGCTATGGAAACCCGAATGAACACCAAGAACGGAGTTGCGTACCTCGATCCGACAATGCTGCCACGAGTTTTTAAAGATGTCGAGCCTCAGGCGGAATCGAACCCTGAACACATGGATTTCTTGATCCGAGACAGGACACTCCACGGCACAAGGCAGATCGCACATGGTCCGAATCAGCTCTAAGCGGCAAATCCGTTGCAGCCGTCATGGATTTCGTCAAGCTTTCCTTCCGCAATATTATCAGTAAAAACGGATGCCCGATGTTCCTGTCACACCGATCCCCCATTACCCTGCATATTCCACCCCTCTTGATTACACTTCAACTGCCTGCATCGCCATCATGAAAACCAGTCTAAACATCGCTCCACTTGGGGTCCATCTGACGGCTTTCCTGCGCCAACCACGACCAATGGGGACCCCTGCCATCGGATAGGGAAAATAACACTGGTCTGAAATTAATGCTGACTGGACGAAAAAACGAGCAAAAATAATTTTATTTTAGCCACACTCTTGAAATTAACTAGAATTTTAAATCGTCCTTTGCATTTGAAAATCAGTTGTTAACTGTGAAGGAGTAAATACGCCGTCTTCACCGCTGAGAGCAAATCTCGGACGTGAGTGTGGGACCCGCCTTTGGACAGGGAGTACTACCTAACGGTGCCGTACTATGTAGACGACGATGTGATGACGGCGTTAAACGTTAATGCGGTTGGATGCTTCCTAAACTCGTAATTTAATTTTTAGTGAATCTTAGAAAATTTGAATTAAAATTGGTTCGCTAATGAAATGAAGAAATTAATTATTTTAATTTTTATGAGATTAAAAAATATTATCTTCATAACCAGGGATAACAAGGGATGTAGGGAAATGATCTTTTAAGGTTTGTGAGATTAAAAATAGTCTATGAAACTATTAGTTTTTTGTTTTTTCACTTTTTGCAGTTTAAATTTTTTTTGTTTAAATTGATGATGAGCTGGTCGAACCTTTCAACAATCCCCTTGCTAAAAAGACAATGCCAAGAAACTCATGCTAACATATTCCCATAATTTTCATGTCTTTGAATGCATCACATTCCAAAATGAAATGTTTTTATGAGTCCATTGTCCTAGACATGCAAAATGTACACACTCCTTCTTCCTAAGCTTCTTTAGGTCTTTTCCACCATCATGTTTCACACGAAGTTGATGCAAGTTGGTCCTTAATTGAGCAATAAACCTGAGTCCTCCACAGAATGCTAACTCCAATGAACTATTTTTGTTGTGGATCACACGTAGGGTTGAATTCCTCATTGTAGTATTTCTTCTTTCTACCCAACTCTTTTGCCCATACCCTTTTATGAAACTTCTCCATAACAGAATTCTTTGGCTCCTTGTTATTTGTGGGACAAATATTGAGGTAGATATTCCATTTTTGCATCCATGTGTAGTTTTGTTTCATCCATGTTTTCTTTCTTTCACTCATGCCTTCATTGAAAATATCATTAGGCCATCTACCTACTCCCATTTGTTCAATTCTTTTTAGATATATTATGATTCACACCATAGCAATTGTTTCGATGAGAGTTGCTCCTGTTTCACTCAACATTATCTCATAAGGTACTGAACTTTTTATTTTGAACTTGCTCATGATCAAGCATTTTGGGATTTTCTCAATTTGTTTCCATATTGAGACAAGGGTGTTGCTTGTGAAAATTCCACAGCAGCAAACTAATGTTACTTCTCCTACTTGTTAATCCATATAAGTTATTTACTATGTGCTACGGTAAATATTGAAGTAAATACTACTGCAACCTTCACTTAATTAAATATTATGCAGAAAGAAAATACAACACAATAGACACCGTTATATTTGTACAAATGTCCTCAGAAAAACCCAATGCGGGAAGACCATTGCAGCGGTTCTAAGGGTTTATTATTATTAAACAGTCGCAAATTCTGAATAAATCTCTGAATACCTCTTAGGTTATTCAATTACAGAGAGAGAAACACTGGTAGAAATATTGTGAGATTACCTCACACTATCTCTAGAAATCTTGGCTTATCTAGCCCCAGAATCGTTGCCCCCCTGGCTTTTATCGCTGCCTTTGCGTTGTATCTGCATTAGCCTAGCGTCAAGCTCTCTGGGGACAACATCAATTCTCTGGCTGGTCGATTTGTTGCCTAAGAGATTCGATTTCTGCCTTCTGATCTCACACCCTGACTCTCGGCTTCTAAAACTTGAATTCCCTCTGCAAATTTTCGACTCCCTCTTAGCTTTTGCACTACCTCTGTGTGGCTCTACGTTAGCCCCTCTGGCTCAGTGTTGGCACTAGTGGATTACTCTCTGCCTCTCTCTTCTGATAACTCTCTGACTGAGAAAAACTCTATCTCTCCGGAAGCTATCCTTGCCACTCAACTACAAGAAATCTCCTTGATTGAAATTTCCTCTTGAGAACTTCTCACTTCAGAAATTTGATATTTTGATCTCTTGGTGTGTTTTCCAAATGACCCTCAAGCCCCTTCTTATATCTTTCTGTTGGACAACCAACGGCCTAGATTAAATCCTAATCAAAGGCTCAGATCATTTTGGCTTGCTCTTCGTCTTCTTTTAGAAGTTACACCCACAATTAGATTAATACCCATTAATATTTTAATTTTCCTAAGTTTAGACTTAGGAACTCCATTAAAAATATTATTTATTTTAATAAAATCATTTCTGGGTGGAATTTCCCAAAACACTTTCTAGGTTCTTTGGAATACATGTGCCCAAGCCTCTTCACAAAATTTGAGTCCTAGATCACATTCGATGATGCCCCAAATCAATACTGCTAGCCCACAATTCATACCCATATAACATCACTGGACAAACTAGGAGTCCAAAAAGCACTTAATCATTTTCCAATCCCATAATTTCTACATATGTTTTGAAGAGCATATAATGCTTTCTACCTCCTAAAATTCTCTTCTTTCTGCAGTCCTCCCAATCAAGTTCATTGTTGATATCAATCCTGAGGTACTTGTACTCATTTACTTCTTCAAGAATGTTGCCTTCAAAGAAGAAAGTATGTTGGCTTTGCTTCCTTTTATTAGAGAAAATCATTATTTTGGTCTTGCTAGTATTGACTTGCATCCCCACTGCTCTACAAAAATGCTAAAGGGCATATAGGAGCATTTGAAATTCATGGGCCGATTTAGAAATCAATATAATATCATCAGCTTATAAAAGAAGATTTACAAACTCCCCCATTTGAACACCATCTCCACCTTGCAGATTTAGCCATTCTTCTAGTTTATCAATATATAAACCAAAAAGAGTAGGGGATAAAGGGAAGTCTTGCTTGACTCCAAAATCACTTCTAAAACTTTCTAAAATACCTGTTGTTGTTCTAATTTTGACTTTCACCTCTTCATAAAGTCTATGGACATCAGCTCTATAATGCAAAGGAATTTCAAGTTATTCCATTCTACGCCACAACTTATCTCTAGGGACTGTGTCAAATGTCTTTTTGAAGTCAACAAAGCAGTAGAATACTTCTTCTTTGTCCTCCCAACCCTTTTCAACAATGTCTCTCAACATGATACCATGATCCACTATAGAATGCTTCGACCTAAAACCCACTTGTTCTCTTGCCCTCTTTTCTTTTACTTATGCCCACTTACTGATTATATTTTCTACCATGTTGCCAAAAAAAATTTCAAATAAATGATTAATCATAATGGTTCTATAGTTGGAAGGAATATTAAGGTCTCCACTTTTAAAAAGGGGTATTGCTAGGCTAGTTGTCCAGTCTTTTGGGAATCCTTGTTGAATGATGTTGTTCAATATGTCCATGATGTGCGGTGCAAGAGTGTTCGTTCCCCAGTTTAGATAATCTGCTTGAAGTTCAACCAAGTCCTTTGCCTTTCTTATTTTCAGTTTCTTAATTCCAATCTCCACCTCTAGTAACGTGAAGAGCTTTGAAGTTGTGTTGATCTTAGGGGGAGGCTCCACCTCTGATTATTTCTCATAGAGTTGTCTTGCATATTCAAACCATTGATAGGTTGTAATATTATTTTCAATTTGCTTCTTCCTTGGTTGAAGTTCCTACTAGAAAAGCTTTGGATTATTCTTGCTTAGATATATTAGTTCTTCTCACTTTGTTTGCATGAACTCATCGTTTTCCCTTTTTAGTATCTGCTTATATAACTTTACACTCATCTTCTCCTTGCCATTTTGCATTCATCATCAAACCAAGAATTTACATGAAAATAATTTCATTATGATTTCCTATTATTTTCTCTTTTGCACTTCTCAATTGCACTTTGAATTATATTTGTTAACTCGTGATTGTTGAAGATTTTGAAACCATTTTTCTCCTTTTGAATCAATCTCTCTAACATTGTCTTGAAGATAGTGCAATTTCTTATGTTAGAATAATTTTCCCCTTGATAGTGATTGCCGAAAGCATGGGTTTTCTTCCTATGTTGTCTTTCTTCTAAACATGATAACTTCGTATAAATTGGGTTATGGTCTGATTTTAAGTCCCAAATATGTTCTCCAATCTTAACCTCATCTATCTTTTCTACCAAGCTTTGTGAACACATCACATAGTCAACGACACTTGTCCCATTGTATGTGTTGTAAGTGAAGTTCCCATACCTTTTCCATCTATCTAGACCATTGCAAATAATTAAGTTGAAAGCCCCATACAATGTAATCAACTTTGTAAAAGCCCTGGTGAAAATTCCATCTAATAAAAATTAAAAACCGTAACCACAGTTGATGGGACACTTATTCCAAGCTGAATGTTGGGCAAGACATCCTAGGGAGTGTTCATTTGGTTGTTTATGGGTAAGAAAATTAGCATAGGCGATGACTAAGGCTTTGGAAAGGCAAAATGGAATTTTTGGCACAATTATTTATGAAAATAATGGAAATTAGGAGAAAAAAGAGGTGAAAGGTCACTAGTTGCATGTGAGGAGGAAAATGAAGCAAAATAATGGAAAATGAATAAAATAGAGACCTCATTCATAAAAAGGCTTTTGAGATCAATTGGTAACCTTTTGTAAATTTAGCTTTGGATCTCTATCATTATTCTCTCTCACACACACACATGCTCTTGGACACTTAGACTTTCTTGGAGCACTTTGGCATTGGAGCAAGAACGGAAAAGAAGGCAAGAGGAAGCAAAGACCAAGAAGGGAAAGGCAGGATCAAGCAACTACAACAGGCTTCATTGCAGGTATCGACTTCCATGTGTATTTTCCTTGCTAGATTTGGCATGCATGGTATTACATGTGGTTCTTTTCTATCATGGCATGGGTTTTGTCAGGTGTGGTGGTGTTTTTATATTGATTTGGGGTAGCATCGGATGTGCTCTAGCCATGAAAATTAGTGGAGAGGATAAAGCACATGAGATCTCCAAGACCCAGAAATGGTTTGGACATATTGTACCTGGTTTGGGAAAATTAAAATAATTAATATTTTTAATGGAGATCCTAAGTCTAAACTTAGGAAAAATAAAATATTAATGGGTATTAATATAAAACTGGGTTAGAAGGTTTCAAAAGTTATGGATCAAGCCAAATCTAATCTTAGTCGTTGATTAGAGATTTAATCTCGGTCGTTGAAGGACCAACAGGAAAAGTATAAGAGGAGGCTTGAGGGTTAGTTGGAGAACACACCAGAGTGATCAATCACTTGATTTGCTAGATGGGGTTGCTAAGCAAAGTTGAATAAGTGATCAACAACAAGGGGCAGTGAGTACTAGACATAGAGGCAGAGACAGTGCAGAGAGACCAGCACAAAGGTAGAGAGTGAGATGCAGCAACCAAAGAAGGCCACACAGAGCCCAACAGAGATAGTGCAAAGGCCAGAGGGCCTGCGTCATCCACGCAGAGGGTAGCAGGAGTGACACAGAGGGTCCCAGAGGCTGCGCAGTGCCTCAGAGGGCTGATGTAGAGGGTTTTGAGGCTGACGCAGAGCAGCAGGAGGTTGACGCAGTGCTTCAGAGTTGTTGGAGAGGGTTTCGTGGGACAATTTTTCTGAATACCTATTTCCGAATAGAAATTTATTACTGTCAGTTGTTTTTCTCTATCAGGTGAGCCAGTTTGACATCCAGTTGTACTCAAGGAAATACTACATAATAATAAACCCTCATAATAGTTGCACCAATTTTCCCGCATTGGGTTTTCTCGGGGAAGTTTGTCCAAAAATAATGGTGTCACTTGTGTGTTTGTTTTCTTCGAGCTATTTGTTTTGTAGATGTTGAGATTGTATTGTGTTTGTTTCATTATTTATATGTTTTAAATAACTTGTTCGAATTTAACATGTAGAATAAATAGCTAAAAGAATACAGATTAAATTTCTAACAGATAGACTTATAAATTTCAACATGGTATCAGAGCGAGGTTACAAATCATAGGAGAGCTGAAGGCATCAAATAAGAAGAGCATTTGCAGCAGAATCAGATGTCCTGAGTGATAGAAGTTGATCCTTGTAGAAAGCGACAAAAGAAGGGTTGACGCAGAGGGACTGCGTCATAAATATGGGCCAGAGAGAGGCCAACGTAGAGGATGAGGAGGGGAGAAAGAGGCTCACGTAGAGCCACACAGAGACCAGGAGGGTTGACGTAGTTGGCTGAGGGAGTTGTTTTGCGAGTGTCAGGATTGTGCAGACCCTAAAGGTTCACTCCTTCAGTTGTTGGGGCATAGGAAGTTGTGGGCAGTTTGCAAGAGCGAAGCTAGTGGGGTACTGTGGGCAGAACAATATCTAATAGGGAAAAACCAAGGTAGAGGGAGTTGCTACCGAGGCGGATTTCTAGATAAGAAATCTGGATCAGTGTTGTAGGTGCACAGAAGATCGGAGAAGTGTAACTTGACGATTGGTAGGAGGATTTCCAGAAGGGAAATCATGACTCAGAGGGAGTCCAGCAAAGAACTTCCAGGCAAGAAGTAGAGAGACTTAGAGGAGTCGACAGAAGAGCAGAGAGATGGCCATGAATGGGCTGAGGGATCAGGACAGGTTGGACGAGGTGCCCAACTTTGTGGTTTGGAAGGCCAGGATCCCGTCCATTCTAGATAAACATCACATCAAGGCCTTCGCCTTGAGAGCAATGGCAATCCCAGTTGACCCGACCGATAATGAGAAGTACGAGGAGGTAATGGCCAAGGTGAAATCCATCATTCTTGATGGGTTCAAGGATCATGTGGTCCAACATATTGTCGAGAAGGAGATGACAAAGGAAATGTGGGATGCCTTGAAGAAATTGTACTAGCATACTTCCGTATAGAGGAAGATGTTACTTGATAATCAGTTGCTGTCATACCAGATGTAGAAGGGGGACCAGATAGATCATTTCCTCGGTTGGTTGAAGGAGATCTAGGACCAACTGAATTCCATAGGGGCCACACCGAATGGGGAGATGTTGGTAAGGACTGCACTTAATGCAGTGGGAGACATTTGTCCAAAGCATACTGGGCAAGGCAGATCTTCCAAATTGGGAAGAATTATGGGCGGCTCTTCGCCAAGAGGAGATCAGGCGGTTGAGCAAGACGGGAAGTAGCAGCAAAGGAGTCTAGATCATGAAGGAGGAGGAAGAGGATGCAACTCTGGCATCTGCGGGAAAGCAGGAGAAGAGGAAGAAAAAGGACCTCTCCAAGGTCAAGCGCTTCAACTATGGGGAACTGGGTCATTATGCAAACCAGTGTCCGAAAAAGAAGAGTAAGGGAGAGGCGTCTGACTCTAAGGCAACACCACCGAAGGCTGAGAAGGAGGTCAAGGAGGATGATGATTGTGCCATGAGTGCTCATGTACCTCTATAGAAGAGGTGGGGAGACATTGAGTTGTAGTCAGGAGGGGACTACAGGTGATGAGGGACATAATTCTTGAGGTACCCAACTTCTTGGATTATACCTTGCTACGGGAGCCCCAAAGAGAGAGTAGCAAGACTAGCAGATGTCGGTAGAGATGGATGTGGATGAAGCAACAGAGAGTGCTATAGTGTAGGAGTCCCCGAGTAATGCGAGGCTAGAAGGCTGCAGCAGTGTGAGAGGCATAGAGAGTGTTGCAACGGTGAAGGATGGCACAGAGAGGTGTGAAACGGTGCAAGATGCAGGGAGTTGTTGGAGCAGCGCTGAGGTCAGTAGAGCGAGCACTTGCTAGTTGCAGAGGGAGCTTCAACATTAGGAGTGTTTCTAGCCTGATAGGGATGTCAGTAGTTGGGTGGATCAGTTACTTACTTCTCAGTAACTGAGTTGCAATGCAGTAGCACGATGCAACTTGATGAGATGGGGTTGCATTGTTGGGAGAAAGGACTAGCAACAACAAGGATGCAGAGGGAGCTGTCATACAGATGCAGCAGTGGCAGTGGCAAGGCCATGGGCATAAGTACAGGATGCAGCAGTGTAGAGGATGTTGGGCGGGGAGGCCTAGCATCAGCACAGGTACCGGTGCTAGATAATCAGAGTGATGCTCAGTGAGGAGTATTGCTAGAGCACAGTCCTTGCTAAGAGGGAGTGTTGATTTGGGATAGAATCGGATGTGCTCTAGCCATGAAAATTGGTGGACAGGCTAAAGCACATGAGATCTCCAAGACCTAGAAATGGTTTGGACATATTGTACCCGGTTTGGGAGATATTAAAATAATTAATATTTTTAATGGAGTTCCTACATCTAAACTTAGGAAAAGTAAAATATTAATGGATATTAATATAAAACTAGGTTAGAAGGTTCAAAAAGTCATGGTTCAAGCCAAGTCTAATCTTAGTCGTTGATTAGAGATTTAATCTCAGTGGTTGAAGAACCAATACGAAAAGTATAAGATGAGGCTTGAGGGTCAGTTGGAGAACACACTAGAGAAGTGTTGCGGGGGAGCGCCCGCCTCCCCCCGCCCCCCCTAAATAAAAAAAAAAAAATGCTTCTGCCATTTCCCGGATCGAAATCGAGAGACATCGCCCTAAGAGCGATTTTTATACGGGGACAATCGCTCCCGACCACTCCCAAGCTATAAAAATGCTCTAGGCGGGAAAAAAAAAAAAAAAAAAACAAAAACAAAAAAAAAACAAAAACAAAAACAAAAACAAAAAACAAAAAGCAAAAACAAAAACAAAACAAAACAAAAACAAAAACAAAAAAACAAAAAACAAAAAGCAAAACAAAAAAACAAAACAAAACAAAAAACAAAAAACAAAAAACAAACCCATCGTGGGGGAAAAAATGAGGGAAGGGAGAAAAGGGAGGGAGGGAGCGAATATAAATAAACCCTCCCTCCAATGAATTCATTATTTTAGAATTTGTGTGAGTGAGAGTGAGAGTGAGAGCAAGAAAGAGTAAGAGAGAGTGAGGAGCAAGAGAGAGTGAGGGGTAAGAGAGAGCAAGGAGCAAGGAGAGAGCAAGTGCCAAGGAGCAAGGAGCAAGGAGAGATTGGAGGCCAAAGAGGTAGGCTCTATTCTAGCAAATAAAATTTAATGTCATTACTAAATAAATAAATAATTTTTTTCTCCCATGGACTGATTCCCTTTCCATTTTTTTGCAGGTACAAAACTTCAAATTTCAAACATCGTGGTCATATTTCTTGGCATTTTCTTCTTCTTGGTTCCCTTTTTGGTTATTATGGTGTTGGAGAGTAGAAAAAGGAGGGTTAAAAATGAAGAAGGGGATGAAGAAGTGGGTCATAGTGGATTTGTTGAAAACCCCGAAGAGGAGGAGCTCGAGGAGAGTGAACATGAGTCTCAAAAAAATAAACAAGACCAAACTCCATTATGGAAATATGTTAATAGGCCTGAAGCAGGGAAAAGGGGTGGAACCACTAAATTTCATTGCCCCCATTGCAACAATAATTATACATGTTCATACACCCGTGCCAGAAAGCACCTTTGCGGGAAAAGGCCATGGGATGGAGATAAAAAAATAGGAATCAAACTTGTATAGGTGTGTCAACAACAGATAGAGCCAAATACATAAGGGAAGAGGAGGAATCCCAATTCAAATCTAATAAATCAAAGGGTTTCTTTGAACCAAGCTCACAATCACATGCATAAAGAACTCCTTCAGCATCCTCCTAAGGCAGTGGATATGGAGGCACAGGGTCACCAAGTTTAAGGCATAGAAGCATATCAGATTTTCTTGATGAAGGGTGTAGGAATGATGTGGATTCAAAAGTTTACAGTTTTCTCTATGCATGTGGGATACCATTCAATGTTCTTCACTCACCTTATTGTCACGAAATGGTTTCTGCCATAAAGGATGCCCCTGAAGGATACAAGCGCCCTGGGTATAACAAGGCTAGAACCGTTGGACTCGATCATGAAAAAGCAAAAATATCACATTCTTTGAATAGAATGACAAGTTCTTGGACTGACCATGTGGTGTCCATTGTATCTGATGGATGGACAAATGTAAAAGGCAAGCCATTGATAAGTGTTCTTGTTGTGTCTGTTAGTGGTCCAATATTTCTAACTGCACATGATTACTCAGACAAGTTCAAGACCGCCATCAACATTGCAGAACCATTACTTGAAACAATTGACCATATTGGGCCATACAATGTCATCCAACTCATCACTGATAATGCTCCTAATTGTAAGGTAGTGGGAGAAATTATTGAGGATAAATAACCCAACATATTTTGGTCTAGGTGTTTGGTTCACACAATGAACCTTTTGATGCATGATATTGTTAAGAACAAAAACGAACAATACAAATGGATTGATAATTTGTACAAGAGAGGCAAAGAAATGATAAAATTTATTACAAATCATAGCAATACCCATGGCCTTTTCCGCAGTCACT
>APFE031601367.1:99611-122301 GCA_000404065.3 Pinus taeda | reverse complement strand
CTTTGGTGATCAATGATGATAAATGTTATATATTGAATTTTAAATTTTGAAAGCTTGAAGTTGAAACTTTAAGATTGATGAATCATGATTCACGAGACTCAATATGTTGTAAGTTACTAACTTGTGGACGTGGTTGATGAAGATTATAACATCTAGATGATTGATGTTTATATGGTCCAATGATCAATCTATGTTTGTTTTTTTTATGTTTTTTATATCGAATTCATCATTCTACATGTTTTTGTTGACATATATGTATCAAAATATAAAAAATATATATTTATATAAAAATCACTCAGGGATTTGCTCCCAAACTGGGAGCTTTTGAAAATGTTGCTCCCGCACCCGTTTTCACTCCCACTCCTAAGTAACACTGCACCAGAGTGATTAGTCATTTGATTTTCTAGAGCGAGGTTGCTAAGCAAAGTCGAATCAGTGATCAGCAGTGAGGGGTAGTGAGTATTGGACAGAGAGGCAAAGATAGTGCTGAGAGACCAGCGCAGAGGCAGAGAGCGAGACGCAGCAGCCAGAGCAGGCCACACAGAGCCTAACAGAGACAACGCAAAGGCCAGAGGGCATGCGTCATCCATGCAGAGGGTCCCAAAGGCTGCGCAGTGCCTCAAAGGGCTGACATAGAGGGTTCTGAGGCTGACGCAGAGCAATAGGAGGCTGATGTAGTGCTTCAAAATTGTTGGAGAGGGTTTCGTGGGACATGTTTTCTGAATACCTGGTTCTTAATAGAGGTATTACTGCTAGTTGTTTTTCTCTGTCGAGTGAACCAATTTGGCACCCAACTGTACTCAAGGAAATACTGCATAATAATAAACCCTCATAATAGTTGCACTGATTTTCTCGCATTGGGTTTTTCCGAGGGCTTTGTCCAAAAATAACAATGTCACTTGTGTGTTTGTTTTTTTTAGTTGTTGATCTATAGGTGTTGATATTGTGTTGTGTTTATTTCATTATTTATATGTTTTAAATAACTTGTTCGAATTTAACAAGTATAAGAAATAAACCAAAAGAATATATATTAATTTCTAACGGATAGACTTAGAAATTTCAACATTTTCAGCCTAGCCTTGCCATTTCTTGATAACTTTGATGAGATGGGTTTCTCATATTCGGTTAATGTGGGATAGCCTAATAGATTCGAAGCTCAGTGGGGTGGATCTCCAAAATGAGAAACACATCGCCTAGAGGTCATTGAACCGGATTGTGGATCATAGTAAAACCACTGGCCTAGTAACCCTTGAACCAGACTGTGGGTTGCGGTAAATCCAAATTGTGAACCTCCTATAATAGCTTTTTAATCCCATGAAAGGTCTCACGTCATTCACATTCCTGGGAGCTACCCACTCCATGAAGGCCCTTATCTTTTTTGGGTCCACTGTTATGCCTTCCTTGGAAACAACATGTCCCAAGTAGTGTACCTCAATCTGAAAGAAACTACACTTGTTGAGCTTAGCATACAATTAATTCTCTTTCAACAATCTCAACAATGCTGCTAAATTCTTGACATTCTCTTCTTCGTTTTTAGAATATATCAATATGTCATTAATGATCACAATAACAAACTTATCCAAATACGGACACAACACACAATTTAGTTACTTGGGTAGATGTGGGAGGAGGGTGTTATAGAGTGGTATCAGAGCATGGTTCACCCCTCAGACTAGATGGGTGGTGTGCGTTGGTCATGCATGCATGTCAGTTACATGCATGTCTTTTACACTTGCATTCCATGTGCTTGTTTCATTTGTTGCATGATTGATTATGGTTGTAGTAAGGTTTCCATGTTGAATTCGATGTTGATTTTGTGGAATGAATTTGTCATGAGTATATGACTGGTTACATATTATTATATGTCTCTTACATATTGATTTTATGTTGCCTACTTACATCCTTGTATGTTATGCTACATTCTTGTAGATTTTATTAGATGTATTAGTTTTGAAGTTTGATTATGAAAATTGATCACTTATGTTCGACTACATGTGTTTATATGTAGGTGTAGTTAATTAGGCATTGCTTATGCATGTTGTTGGTTGCATGTGGCAATTTGTACAATGGAGTAATGGTGGTTGTCATGCATGAGGTCATAGCATGCATTGTTGATATGGCGTTGCATTGATGAATGGACCCTAACTAGAACAATGTTTATGTGTTGATACATTTATTTGTGTATGTCTATGTGATGTTATGTTTATGTTATACATGTATTTCATTGATTTGTTGATCTGGCATACAAAGTATCCTCCCTGAAGTATGCTAAGGTATGTTGATTTATTGTGATTTGGTTTATTTGACATATTATGAATTGCAGGAAAAATATCAAATGGTTAGCAAGGTGGTAGACTACATAGAATCTCCCCATGCATCAGATGAGCAGCATGGTGTGAGGCACACTTTTGATTTGGCAGATACATTGAGGAGCTTGAAGGAAGAGATAAGGAGTTGTAAGGCAGATAATGATTGGACCATACAGGCACAAGAGAAGCAAGCAAATATTAATGCAATACTTCTTCATAGTTTGTCAGTCTTGCAGCGACAAGGGCTGCTTCGTATCAGCCATGGAAAGGAGGATAAAACTAATGGGGCATATGGAAGTAGGTCTCCTAGTATACACATGGATAGATCTAATACAGTGCGAGATGGCAAGTTGTTGGACACTTTGGATAGGAGGGGCGATGAGTACAGGTACTATTCTAGTTCTGGTTCTGATAGACATCATGATCGTCATCATTATCATCCTTACAAGATGAGTGATAGGGGATACTTTCTGGATGAATTCAAGAAAGAAAAACCACCTACTTTTTGTGGAGATGTGAAGAAGTCAGAAGATGCAGAGGCTTGGTGTTACACAAAATTTTGTCACACCTCCTACACTTCCCTTAGACATACCCCGAAGTTACCGAAACATGACCATCATGGAGTGTACTCATTAATATATGCATCTCAGATCCTCCCTAAGACATTGATTGGAAAATGCCTTGAGCTTCCCCTCAAGGAAATAGCTCTAAAATGCTAATTTGAGAATCATTGCTCTTATGAGACTAAAAACTGCAATGGTCACCTGTTACATTGTACTTGACCCGCGATGGCATCGCTCTGTTTACTTGTATACCCGCGATGATCTCAAAAAGGCAATTTTCCCAAAGAGGATGAGAAGCTTCATTATCTAGAAGCTTCTAGAGCGGCGAGCTGGAGGTTGTTCGATGTAGATGAGGTCAAGTTCTCCCAACTTGGCCTCTTGGTCTTATCCGTATGAGCTACTTCCTTGAGATGAGGGCCTACTCCTCTCTTTGGAGAGACCCTAACTCCCTTTCCCTGCCTATATATTCATCCTCTCCCATTCCCAAATGGTTGGTCTTTGTCTATTTGCACCCATATGCTAAGATTGTGCCTATATGCTACTCATTTGGCTTGGAGAAGGAGTTCTTGGAGAGCCTAACTTGGACTTGGACATTCATTCAAGGAGAGCCTATTGACATCAAGGCTTGGTTGTATGCTTCCGCCTTTATTCTATTAATATACAACCACTAGTTCATTTTCCCTAAATGTGTATGTTCATGTATCATTTAGCTTAACGCTCCTTGATCTGTTAAGTAGGTTACTTTTGAATATGCTATTTGTATTTGCATATCTTGTTGTGTCTTGATCTCTTATGCAGGTGTATAAACTCTATGAGTAGCAGGAACGAGCCCATGATAAAGGTGTACTCAATATTTTCTCAAGGTTAAAGAAAGAAATCACCGAGGTAACTACAAACCACTTTTGGAGATCAGGACCTAGCATTCCTCATGCTCAGAGAGGGCTCTCTATTTATAATTTAACTTTGTTTTAGTTATGTGATTTTAGGCTAGTTATGAATGTTCAAGAGGTTTTTGATTTGTATTTGAGATTGGGTGGTGGGATCCGCTTAGATAGATGGATAAAATGATGTCTTTTAGACCATTGGGCTATGGAGTCAAACAATAAGGAAACAAAACTGGATTAACTCACTAAAGGGAACTTTGAAAGGGCAAGATAGCAAAGTGTTTTTCAGATCTTAGAGACAAAGCGGTGAAAAGGTTTCATTCAGGGTGAGAGAGCAGTTAAGGGTTCTCAGACCCGAATAATGAATGAGGAATGAAGGGGTAATCAAAATCAAAGGGAAATTAAGAATCCTTTACCCTGGATATTCATGAAATCAATCTAAACCAAAAAGCAATTAAGAATTCTTTAATCTAAATATCAGAAGAAAACATTCAAATGCATAACTATTAAGACAGAGTGTAATTAAACAAGTTCTGAAATATTATTCCAGTTATAACATTTAGATTGAGAAAAACATTAAATATTATGAATAACTTGAAAAAAATGACAACAACACATGAGAATACTTGTTTGAAATTCGCTTAACACATGAATCCTTTGAAATGTATGATCTTTATTCATCAATCCAGCTTGCTGGCTCAACAAATGATACAATAACCTTCTGGGTCTTCTGATAAAAAATTCTACAGAAATGTCTAATAGAATCCCCCCACAAAATACTTAAAATAAAGAAGTACTTATACAAATTCTAAACTGAAATATGTTGAAAAAATATCAAGGTTGGTTTTACCAATATCTCAAACTGTTTTACATTAATAGAACTTAAATAAAGGACACTCAAAACTAATGAATCTATTTGGAACTATATTTATGGATTGATGGTGACAAAGAAGAGAAATTTGAATTTGATACCAACTCTTAATTGATGATGAGGCTTCCAAGTCACTAACTACCTCCTTCCTTTGCGCATTTTACCCCAGAAATTATGCAAAATTAGGGTCTAGTGATACCCTTGTATATATCAATCCGAGATAGATATGTAAAAAATGAAAGAGGTTATTGTAGATAAGTATGTTATTGAGATAAACCTATTTCCGTTTCCCAAAATTCATCTCCAGATGTTCACAATATTCTCTGCAAAAAGATGTCAAAAACAAGACTTTGCACAGTCCGAAAAATAGGTTGTGAAGATATGCATTTATCTCCTTTTTTGTAATACCTGTATAAAAAATGAGATAGTTTTTTGTATATTGGCCTTTTAGGAACACAAACCTCCTCCATTTTCTCAATATTCATCTTGGATTGGCCACAATAGTTTCTGCAAATTATGACTTAAACAGGAAATTTCTGGAAAATGTACCATTCGTGCTCTGATTTCATCTTTTAGCTGTTTTTACCTTTACTTTGGATAAACTTCATTGTTGCTAGTGAAAGTGTCTTCATCTCTGTTTAACCCTTTCTGCCTCCATGTTTACTTTTATTGTTTACCTTCACTGCTCTGTTTTTTCATCTATCTTCACTTTGATTTTTCAATCTGATACACTTTTACTGATACTCTTTCATCTGATACACTTTTACTGATACTCTTTCATCTGATACACTTTTACTTTGATGACCTCTCAATATCCTTTGCTGTTTTTTTACTTTTACTGTACATTTTAACTTTTTTCACTATGTATTTCAACAGTAAATTATTTAGTTTTTTTATATGTATCAACATATGGTAATGGATATTGATTAACTTTCTGTATGTTTGATATGTTTGTCTTTTGACTGTATGCTCTGTCTGGTTCCTTTGTTTTAACAACCAATGTCTCTATGCGAATTATTTCTTTCTTTGTTCTGTGTATAACTGTTTCCTTCTTTTGAATGAAGGTTTTTAAGTAGATTTCCTTTCGAGTCTTGGATTAAACAAGTTTTGTGACTAGTATCAAAATTGTTTATCCAAGCTCTGGTCTTCTGCTAATTACCTGCAAAATACAACAATTTGTTAATAAAACACAGGTCTGCGAGGAGGTGACCGGAGGCCATACTGAAACTAAGAAGAACTGTGGACAGAGTCCGGAAGGTGTTCGAGAGGGAATCCATGGTGAAATCTTGTCTTAGAGGCTCAGGGTGGCGCTAGAAGGATTTGATAGGTTTCGCTGTGTAACTGAGTAAAATGCATGAAAATGAGGGTTTTCGGGGTTTTAACGGGTAATGGGTAAATTGGTGCAGAATTTTATATTATGAACAGTGAGTGGTTTCAGTTTTAGTGGGGAGGCGGTATCGGAGACCATCGCACCGCTTTTATGGAGGAGGTGGTATTTTGGCAAGGTCACCTGATCTATGTTAGTGCTTGACACGTAGCAGATGGGGGCCCGTGTAATACTGTTTTATCGGGCGGGTAAAGGTCGGACATCGGGTGAACCCGATATGGCTGTGGACCATTGGACTTGGGTGTTGACGATCAGACGACAGTCGGGTGACAAATTTGCACGGATGAAATGGGCAGAGGTTTCGAGGGGGCCCGGAGCTTTAATCCATGGCGGTTTGGGATTATTTATGAGTTAAACATGGGATTAAATGATCAGAAAGGGTTTAATGAAGGGATTATCTTAACTTTACCAAGAAGTTAAGATAAGAGGGTTTTGTCGGGGGTATGGGATAAAAGTATAGTTTATAATTAAACTAAGGGTTGGGGTATTATATATGAGATTTATTTATATATGGGAAAAGGTATATTGGGAGCTATATTATTATGTTAAAAATTAATATGAAATGAAATGAGCGGAGTGAACATACCACTGAGCATAATGTAATATTTGTGCATTTTTTCACATACAGTTATACTTAGGATAAAATCTTTTTGTGGGTATTTTGAATGAAATGGAATTTAACATGGGGTTGTTTATTTTTCATAGGCAAATGGAGTTTAACCTTAGGAAAAGGGGTTTTATTAGGGTAATAAAGAGAAATGACTTTTATGAAGGGAATTCTAACACTTGATGTCCATAAGTCATTAAGCTGAGGGTCCGGTCCCACCAAAAGTAAGAGAAATGCTCTGAGCCTTTATGACTTAAAGGATTTTTAGTACTAGAACATACTTGTGGATGGAGAAATTAGTAAGTATAGGGATGAAATGAATGAGGGGGAGTCAATTAAATCAACTTGTAAACCTCTGTTTTTGCTTTCTTAACTACTCATGCACATTGAAACATATGATTAAGCATGATAAATGTGCTTTTGTCCAATCAATTTTATACTTTAGCAACCTTTGTTCTACTTACCCTTTACTTACCCTAACATATTTTCTTCATTTTGGTGGGTGCACTTAAGCTAGCAAACCCTTTTCTTTCCTTTTTTTTTTTATAAAACAAACTATCTACTTCTAACCTTATATCTTCCAAGGGCTCAGATTAAATTGATGAGCTATAAACATAAAATTCAAAGCATGAAATAGTCAAGATTAAACAGTTTGACTACCATGGGTTGTGGCATGTATGATAAGCCGCACACAACCATTATTTGCAGAAGAAGTAAAATAGTAGTGGTATTTAGACTTGCAACTTTCATGATCTGTTTTTGTGTTTGGGGTTCATATATTTTCATTTTTTGATCTTTTCTTATTCTTTTTTGTCCTTTGATATTTCTTTTAGGACATACCCTCTTTACATTTTTTAATTTTTATTATGGAAAACATTTGTAGAAAGCAAAGGTATGTACAATAAAACAAGGCTTAACCTTACCCAATTCAAAATTATGAATCCTATCACTATAGGACTTAATAGAATTCAAAGAAGATAGGGATGTAATTTTTCGAAACATGCCTTATTTATTTGGATCTCGTGGTATGTATCTGAAAAAATGGACCCTTGATTTCAATCAAGATGAGGACATCCCAATCACTATCCCGGTTTGGGTCAAGCTACATCATTTCCCTCTCTCTTGTTGGAGTGACAATTGTTTGCATGCAATTGGTAACAGGGTAGGGAAATACCTTGACAAAGCTAAACCCAAGGGCTCGCAGTTTGTCTGTGTAAAGATATGTGTGGAGTTAGATCTGGAAAAAGGCTTACCAACAAAGACCAATCTAACCTTAGGAGAGTCGAAACATAAACAAATGTTGGATTATGAGAAGATTTCGTTCAAATATCGATATTGCCTTGAATATGGCCATTCGCCCATGATTGTTCCAAGATGTCAACCAACAAATACCCTAAGCAATCCAACCCACTAGAATAACAATGGCAAACACAACTCAAAGGTGGAAACAAAGAGAAGGGAATCACCTAAAATTCCTATGGTAATAAGGGAAACAATTTGGTAGCCACTCCCTCAAATCCCTTTAACGCACTTTAGAATCAAGAGGGTGACAGATCTATAGATACAAAGTGAGGAGGGAATGAAGAATCATCGAAGAATGAAGATGAATCTGAAGAGTCTAAGGAGGGAGAGATCAATGATTTTTCGGCAATGAAAACCTCACTTGATCCTCCAACTGTGGAACAACTATCCATGAAAAAAAACCCTCAACCGCATCATTCCCCAATCAGTGTAGCTGAAGAAATAATCGAGGTAATAACCCATCACATGGCCCAAAACTTGCTATGGGCGAACGAGGGTAGTAATCATGAGACATAAAGCTCCAGGAAAAAGGGCCAACAAAAACATACAGACAAAAATGGCGAGGGAAAAAGAAGCTGAACAAAACAAGAAGCTTGGGAGTCAACCAGGAATTATAGAAATACTTAAGGGTAAAGAAGGAAAAGGTAGAGAAGGAAATGAAGGGTCGGGAAGGGGGGGAGGGGGGCTTACGCAAAACCCTTCAAAACCCTAGCTGTAAAATATATAGTGAAGAAGGAATCTTCCTGGGTTCTCGTTCTTCAAGAATCCAAGATGAATGAGAAAGAGGTGTTTAAAGCGGTGGACATTCTTTGGAAAGGAATTTTGGGTCTGGTCTAGCCCTCAACAGGAGCATCCAGGGGTCTGGGTATCTTTTGGTTGGAAAGACAATACGCCCTCTTGGAAAAATTTAAATTGTAGTTTTGGATCATGACATTTTTGGAATCCAAAGAATCAAGAGAGTGCATTCCATTTATAAATGTATATTCTCTTGTTCTATATAGTGAAAAAGTCAAATTTTGAGGCTCCGTTTATGAGTTGAAGAGCAGATATTTGCACCAAAACTGCATACTTGAAGGGGATTTTAATACAATTCTGAACTTCACAGAAAAAAGAGGGGGAAGCATCATTTGAGACCCCTTTAGGGCTTGTATGGAATACTTAATTTTCAACTGGGATTTGTTTGATGTTATGCCGAAAGTAGGGAAGAACACATGGACGAATCACTGGTTGGAGAGAAGCCACATTGCTACTCGTGTGGATAGATTTTTAATAAATAGTAGTTAGCTTTTGAAGGGGCTGAAATGTATCTCAGTTATCAAGGGTCAAGGCAAAATTCGATCATTGTCCAATAATGTTGTTTTTGGAGAGACCAGAAAACCTCAATCCAATTCCATTATGTTTCAATTCCACATGTATTCAAGAGGATGGGGTGGTCGATTTAATCACCCAATCTTGGAACATTCCAGTTCAAGGTTCTCCGACATTCGTTTAGGAATCTAAGCTTTGGAATGTTAAGCACCCCTAAGGAAGTGGCTAAAGGAGGCTTATCACCCCATAGTCAGTAACGAAGAGAAATAGTTATGTAGTTGGAGGAACACTATAAAAAATGTGAAGAGACTTTCATAGAGGAGCAACATTTGCAAAAAGAAAGGGAGCTAACCAGAAATATTTTTAAGGTAAGCAAACAAGAGGAGAAATTATGGTGGCTCAAGTTAAGGAGTCTTTGGTTAAAAGTAGGGGATTCAAACACCTTTTTCTTTCACAAACAAGATAAAGCAAGAGAACAAGGAAATTGAGTTAAAGAAATAACTCTAGAGGGTCGATTGAAAGTCACCACCTTTGAAGATATCAAACATGAGGCATTTTTACATTTTCAATCCCTATATAGTGCAGAACCAACTCCCATGGATCAAGCGCATGAGTTCCTCAGGGTCATTTCTAGTGTGATTTTGCCCCTTGCAAATTTAGATCTCACAAAGGTGATTGAGGAGGATGAAGTATTAGAAGCGATTTTGTATCTTGACCTGGACAAGCTCCAAGAAATGATAACTTCTCAATAAGCTTCTTTTGTAATTGTTGACATCTAATAAAAAAGGATTTTCTTCACATGTTAAATCATTCTTAGGTAAAAAGAAGCTGGGAGGAGGAACCAATTCCTCCTTTCTTGCTTTCATTATGAAGGAAACAAATCTAGTCAATTTCTCTCGGTTTCGTCCAATTTCTCTTTGTAATTCCTCCTACAAAATTCTAACCAAAATCATTGCTATTCGATTGAAAAAATTGTTACCCTCTCTTATCTTAGAGAGTCAAGGGGGTTTTATGCAGTATAAATATATTTTGGACAACATCATTTTGGCGTAGGAGGACATTCATACTAGCAAGGAAGCGGGTGAAGAATGCATGGTCATCAAATTAGATATCGCAAACACATTTTATCATGTAAATCACTCCTTTTTATTTCTTATTCTTGAAAAAATGGGATTCTATAAAGATTGTATTCAATGGATCAAATCTTGCATTGGGGCCCCTTGGATATCCCCCTTGGTTAATGGACATATAACCCTCTCCTTCTCAGCCTCAAGAGGACTTCGTCAAGGTTGTCCCCTCTCCCCTTTCTTATACATCACCATGACGAAAAGTTTAAGCTGAAAACTTGAAGCAACATGACAAGAAGGGATGCTCCTGGGACTCTCAATTTCCTGCAAAGTAAAATATATTAATCATTCCTAGTTTGTTGATGACACTCTCTTGTCGGGTGGTACCTCTAGAATTATTTCTTCCCGATTTAAAAAGGTACTAGATTTCTATTTGATCTTATCAGGTGGCTTGGTAAATAAAATAAAATTCAATTGCTGGGTTGGAAATGCTCTGAGGTTGTGTTACAAGAAATATCCAATGTTCCGGGCATTCTGGTGGTTAACTACTTGAAATATTTCACCTACCTACGTGCTCCCATCTAAATTATTCCCTAAAATGGCGATGGTTGGGAAGCAATATTACAAAAGATCAAAAGGAGGATTCACTTATGGGTACAATATTAGTTAAATGTGGTTGGTAAGATTGTTATTATAAAGATGATGCTTTCCTCCATTCCAGTGTATATTGGGCTAGGGCTTCTCACTCCAAAGAGTGTCATTCATAACATAAGCAACATGATATGGAAATTCTTATGGCAAGGAGGAAAGAAGAATGAAATTTGATTCCATTTAATCAATTGGAATATAGTAAGGTTGCCTAAAAAAATGGGAGGTATGGAAATCAAAGACCTTGAATATATGAACTTGGCTATGGGGGAAAAATTGGTATGGAGGCTTCTATCAGACTCCGAAGAGAATCCAAATCCTTCCTAAGGAAATACTTCTGTAAAAATTGTTTTCTTAGACTTTAGAATGAAACATGGGAGGGGAAGGGAACAAAGATATGGGAGCTTTGCAAAGCAACAACTCCAATAGTATTAGAGCATCTCAACTGGAAATTGGGGAATGGTCGACATATTCATATTTGGAAAGATCGGGTGCCTTTTTCCCATCTAATTAATGGATATCACAGATTTAGAGAACTTTCATTTTGGATGGAGGAGCAAGTTCTACACAACTTTGCTGACATCTTAGTATGGGATGTTGATGGCGTTTAGAAGGGATGGCATTACCCAAATTGTATGACACATCTCTGTCAATCATGGCTTGCTTTGCTCAAATATTTAAAATAATATGTGCCTATAATTCCTCGCCGCCTAGATTGTCAAATATGGATAGGAGGAAAGAAGGTATATTATACTATCAAAGAAGGGTATGAAATATTGATGAAGCAACTTGCTCATCCTCATCTCTCTAGGTCATGGGTTAATATTTGGAACAAAGATGGGCTTCCCAAAATCAAACATTTTTGTTCGAAATAGATTCATGGGAAGATTCTGACTATGGAGAGCTTGAAAAAGAGGAAAATACAAGGACCTTCACTTTGTGTTCTCTGTGAAGAATATGAAGAGGATATTAATCATGTGATTCGATAGTGTCACTTCTCATTCGAAGTCTGGAATATTTCCTTGCATTTCGTGGTTCATATTCAATATATTCCATAGGACTGGTCATAAGCGTTTGAAATATGGAAATCCTCCTACCCTCTGATCAGAAAGCCTGATTCAGTATTAATCAAATGTTTGATTTCCATCCCTCAATTAGGCAATTAGGCAATTTCTCAAAATATCAAGTCAAATTTTTCCTCAACAATTATGAAAACCGCCCAATTGCTCTTTGAAGTTGTCTCCTCAAGGGGGTTTGATTCAAATGATTTGGCTAATCTTTCAAATGAAGACAAATAATGGTTTAAATTAAAAAGGTTATTTGTTCATGCTAGTAGCATCAAGCCCCAATCAGGTCAATCCTCTTTTATGATTCTTTTGACAATGGACAAATTCTTGGATTGGCGAGCCTCTTTAGGAAAACATCAACTCTTCTTTGATGCAACGTCAAAACAAAATTCAAGGGAGTCAGGAGTGGGAGGGGTTCTTTATGGCCCCGATGGAAAAATGGAGAAGAAATTTGCTCGAGATTGGGAACAACATCAAATAACCAAGAAAATGTCTTAGCCCTTTGATAAGGACTAAATTCGCAACCTCGAGAGGAATTCAACAATTATGTGTAGTAAGAGACTCAATGATCACAATTCAAAAGTACGATAACCTCTTCAAAATACCAGAAGAGAACTTGTCAACGATGCCCTATCGGATTTGGATGCTTGATTTGATGTACTTGAATTTTACCATGTAAAGAGGGTGAATAATCAAGTAGCAAACAAACAAGCCAATAAGGGAGTGAACCTTGGGCAAGGGGTAATTATAAATGATCACGGTGAAACAAATATTTCTCATATTCCATGAATATGCAGGGTGTATGGTTTGCGTTCCACTCTACAAGGCAATAAAGAGAACCATGGGATGACATTTCATTAATGATCTCCCCCAATTCCAGGACAATGTAGGTCCTCAAGGAGCAAAACAATCATGCACATGATAACAAGGATAAATTCTCCAGTTAGAAGACATGGTATAAAAATGACATGTCGAAGGACATGTGGATTCCACTTCGGGAAGTATTAAATCTTCACCTCAAACCAAGCATGGAAGGTACTCCTTTCGCTCTAGAGAAGTTAATTTTGCAAGTGTAGAAAGAATGGCAGTAGCAATGATGACATCTTGAGAAAATTTGGTTCGGAGATGGAATGTCAACATTCAATGCGTTGAGCTCAAATTCGGAGGAGGCTTGGATCACAATATGTATTATAAAGGAAGCATGCAACCCACAAAAATGTTTTTGGTCCACATTAGAAGTAAAGCAATTGGTTCCATGGCATCTTTAGTTAGTAATGGCGATGGGAACATGACAGAGGAAGAATTGGAGGTGGTTAAGGTTAAATTGTCAGTTGTTATCAACCAGGTTAGCAAACAACTCATCTTTGAGGCTCACTCCCACTTCATTTTGGCCTCTCATTATCTGGAGGATATGCGTAGGGATGTAGAGCATCTTCAACTCTCAATGAATAATTTGGCCACCAAACTAGAAAATATGACCATCAAAGTGGACAATATTGAGGTAACAATGGAAAATGTGACCCTAGGTGTTCTCAAAAAGGTCTTTGAAATAAAAAAAGATTCTTCTCAGGATGATTGTGATGCTCAGCAGGCCGTTGAATTCCTTGGAACGACCCCTGTGTTCCCATTACAGATGGAAATTGACAAGGAGCCAACGGGAAGATTTGATGCTGAAAAGGCAGGAAGCAGGTAGATTTTAGTTTAATAAATAAATTTTTGAATGTTATGTAAATATGCAGTATTTTGTTGGAGTCTTTTGGAGGCTCTACAAGGCCACTGCTGTTAATAGTATAATTAAAACTAGGCAGGGTAGATTAGGGTTTTTTGTGAACAAGATTTGAACTCTGATGACGAAAATTTGTCTTTGATTATAAAGGAGGTTGCTTATTCCAGTTAGATCAATATAAATATACCCTATATATATTATACTTATAATATATATATATATATATATATATTATATATATATTTATATTAATAATATATATATATATATATCTTATAGGTCGAAGATCATCTTTTCGTCTAAATTTAATTCTAACATATGTCATATTAAAGTCATAAAAATGTATCTTTGACAGAGGTTTGAGCTTTGTGTTTTAATAATTTTTCTAGAAAATATTATGAAAATAAATAAATAAATAAAATGAAAAGAAATTTCTTTATATTTATTTTTAAATAAATTAAATCTCCCTAAATATATATATTTTTATATAAAATTATGAAGTCATTTTTGATGAGACAAATTTATTTAATATTTAAAGTTTTTGGTTAAAATATTTATTTTAAATTATTTTAAGTGTAATTTAATTATTTTTTGGTTTTATCTATTTTTTCGAAATTTAATAAGATAATTTTTATGAGAGAATGCTTATTTTTTTGTTGCTCACCATTTGGAACTACTAAGTGTGGTTCATCATCATTTTTGGTGAAATTTTAATTTTTCTTTATTTAAAATGTTCTTTTAATGCATGAATAAAATTAGTATTTTAAGATTTAGATTATCTAAATTTCACAAGTCAAAAGTATTTGAATTATGCAAACTCCACAATTCAAATTTGTAATCCAATACAAATTGCTACAAAATTTTGAATAAAAGTTATGTGTGTGTACACACACACACACTCAAAACTTGAGAAAATGTTTCCACCTCAAGATATTTTTATCTTTCTTAAACCCTTATAGATAAGGAGTTAAGAAAGATATTAATGTCTTCAGCTCAAAACATTTTGATCAATTTTTTAACGCTTATAGAGTATAAGAGATTAAGAAAGATCAAAATATCTTGAGCGAAACATTTTCTCAAGTTATGCATACTGTGTGTTGTGTGTGTCTAAATAGGTCAATTGGGTATAACCCAAGTGGGTTGGAGTAAGGAATATAATATCTCCCATCCATTTTCAATTGCACTGAGTCCAAAAAAATGCAAATGATAAATTGACTCTCTATTACCTCAATCTACTATAAAATATTTATAAGTATAGTTTGGTTAATTTTTTTATTTTAATTTCATTTAAATAATTTAATCTCTCCAATTTTATTTTTTTAATTTTAAATTTTAATTATGGAGACGACATTAATAATTAATTATTTTATTTTATTTTAATTTTATCATTATTTTTATGTTTACATAACATTGCATCTCTTTTGCCATGTGGGCATAGAGCAAACGATGAAAGGTGTTTTGTTAAGACACTTTGTGATGTGTAGGCCTTGTAACTCCATGGGCAAAAATCCAACTATGTTAAGGGCTGGTGTGGCCCAAGCCGACTACAATCCCCAAGTGATTTTGACGGCTTAGATGAGCATCTTTGAATGCAGTAATAGAGGTTGTTTCATTTTTATTGATGATATTACATTATTTAATAATATATTTTAATTAATATTATATTATTATTATTATTATTTTTCTCTGTAAAGACTAATTCTATTAACGGGAAATAAAAATAATATTACAAGGAGGTTGAAACCTCAGATGAGAGCATCTACTTGCCTTCAGCTCATCAAAACTGTCCCAAGATTGGGAGAACCAGTTACAGGATGCCGAAAACCATACATGGGGACTTGAATATAGCAATAAAACCAGAAAGAGGATATGGGGTAACCCCTTATGAAGCTGTCGATACCAACAACAAAAGATAGAGAAGCTATCCAAATCTGCAGATCCATAGAACCAAAACAAAAAGACACTACCAGAACCATAGAACCAAAACAAAGTGACAAGGTGAACCAAAATGAAATGTTGGGGGAGCAAGCACGGGGCCAGGACGCTTCACATGACCGCGTCCTGGTCTGGATATTCCTCCACAACATGGCAAGCATTGCCAAACCAGAAATCACCAACCTTTTCCTCGTCATCAACACTGCTGCCACCTGGATGATCCGACAAACGACGGTTGCCGTTAGAACTACCTGCAATGTCAACTGAGACAGAGGCCCCATGGGAGTTGCCTCCTGGTGGCTGAGTGTCATCAGGAGCATTACCCTCGACATGCAGATCACTGCACTTGATTACGTTACCTTCGTCTTCCATATTCTGCTCGCTGCCGTGGCCGCCCTGAGAATGCTCCACCGAGGTATTCTCTGTAACATGAGGCTGAGCCTCTTCCTCCGAGAAGATGATGGTAATGCTCGCTGAGATAATAAGCTTGTTGAGGCTGCTTTGAAACTTAAAATGGGTGGTCTGGAAAGTATTATGCGAGAAAGGTTTGCAGGCAGTGCTGGGCCGAGGCAAATTTGCTTGAGATTGGGGCGAAGAAGCAAGGGCTAGAGGCAGATCAACCGAATGAGCAGTCTGAGAACGCCCATGACCACCACGAATTCCACCATAGCGGCTTCGCATGCGATGGCGTACCATGGTTAGGCTGCGAAGGGAGAATGTTGCAGAGCGGGTAACTGAGGATGGGATACGAGACAACTTGAATGGAAACCGAGCAAAATTCAGAGAGCAGAGTTGAGCTTGAGAAAAGGAAAGCTTAATTCTAGCAGCAATAGCCACCCCGAGCCAAACGCTGATGGTTGCATCCGTTCTGCTGCAAAAATTCTTAGTCTAAAGCGAGCAATGGCAGGAGGGCGAGGAGCAGATAATGGAGAGGAGAACCGAATGCGCCATGAATAAAACCGCAGGAGTCTTGTCTCAACCAGAGTGAACAATTAAGTCGAATGCAGGCGGACCTGCTGTCGCCTTGTGTGAACCTGCATGAGCCATGAATGAGCGTGGAGAAATGTGCAATCCAGCCGCGGGCAAGGCCGAACGCCGGTGCTATTGAAAACCTCCATTAATAACCATTTAAATCACCCGCACCTGGGTAATATTATATTAAATTATACATATTAATCAAAATGAATTGTTAAGTATTAAGTATTATAAAATGTTGTCTTTATAAAGTTTTATTGGGTTTAATAGTTTAGAACATGTGTCTCCTCCTAAAATATTGATTCAAATCCAAAGGGGATAGAGAATGTATGTCTTAGTAGGCTTTAATAGTCATATTGGCTGAGTTGAAGTGAGTTCTTTATCCCACAAATAAAAAAGACCCATACCCCAATTTAATATGTAACTTGGTTGTAACCTTAAAATTAAACTATTATTTATTGTTATTATTGTTCTACCTTTCTAAAGTTGTGCCCGTAAATTTTTGGCAGAATGTGCTTTTTCGTACAACTAAAGATAATCATTCTATCCCCCAAGAAAATTGGGATAACTATCTTAAGAAGTTGTATGACTCTCTGAACACCATGGGCACCATCTTAAACACTCCTATTAAGGACGATATTTTTTTCTCTGGAAGACGTTGAGTTCGGGATTAATAAGCTCGCTAATGGGAACACTAAAGGTATTGAAGGTTACCAAGCTGAAATCTTTAAAATGGGAAAATCTATCCTCATTCCTCATCTCCACAAGATTCTCAATTTGGTCGTAAAGCATGTCTTCCCTAATATTTGGACACAAAGCCTTATTGTGCCTATCTTAAAAAATGAGGACAAAAGTGTTCCCTCTAACTGCAGGACCATTATGATTAGCCACATCCTAGCCAAGCTTTATGGGCTCATTTTGGAAAAATGCTTAGCCTTTGGCTTGAGAACGAGGGTAAAAGAGCTAAAGGGAAAACTGGTTTTAGGAGTCATCACTCGACCATTGACCACCTTGTCACCCTTAGGATCATCGCAGAGGAATGTCGGAATAGTAAAATTGATCTCTTTTATTATTTTGTGGACTTTAGAAAAGCTTTCGACACTGTCCCCCGAGTTAAGCTCTAAGAGAGGCTTGAAGAGATCATGGTTCTTCCTGAACTGAGGATTGTTGTGATCCGCCTCTACGAGACTGTCATTGCCAAGCTTAAGACCAACGAAGGGTGGTATAAAGATATTAAATGTAATATTAGGGTTAATCAAGGTTGTCCCCTTTCCCCTACCCTTTTTGGTATTTACATCGATAAACTAGAGGAGTGTTTGGAAACTGTGGAATGCAAAGGCACCGAGCTCACTGGTATTATCATTACTCTTCTCCTTTATGCTGATGATATCGTTCTTCTTGCAAGGAGCCATGATGACCTAGACAAGAAAATTAAGACTCTTCATGTCTACTGCTCCAAGATGGGTATGACAATTAATACCGCCAAGACTAAAGTCATGATCATTAAATCCAAAAATATCACCCATGGTAGTTTCGTCTATGAGAACCATTGCCTTGAGAAAGTTTATTCTTATAAATATTTGGGTATTGACTTTCCTCATCAGCTCAATTGGAATTATAGAATCGAGAAAATAATTATTGGAGGTTGGAAAGCTTATTATGATCTTGAAAACAATTGTAGGTCAATTGATCTTTACATTTGGAGTAAAAAAAGGTTCGTCTTTGAGACTCTCGTCACCCCCGTTATCTTATAAAAATGTGAAGTTTGGGGGTGCATTATATCTAGGGAGTTGTGGAGAAAGATTGATATGATCCAAAAGCGATTCATAACCTATAACCTCAAGATCAAGGGAAATACTCCCTATCCTATCCTCTTGATCGAAGTTAGCTTGTCCCTCATTGAAAGTGCGACTATGTTTAGATATTTGATGTATGAGAAGAAGCTTCATAATATGGAATCCAAGAGGTTCCAAAAAATTGCTTCTAACTTTAGTCAAAACCCCCACCTGCGCCTCAAGTGTGGGTGGCATCAAGATGCTCAGTCTTCGCTCAACCTTTGGGGGATTAAGGAGGAGATCATCATGGGAAACAAGGCCAATATCAAAGATACTATTACCTCTAGTTTTACAGACAAGATGTGCTATGCTAAGGAGCTAGAGGGTAAAAGGAAGCTAAGGTACTAAAAGGACGTGATCAACCCCACCCATGATAACCAAAGTTATCTCTCTAGGTTGATTAGCACTAAGAAAACAATGAACATCCCTAGGATTAGAACTAACTCTCATGAACTTCAGAGTGAGACCGGGCAGTGGTCTACTCCCAAGACTCCCTAGGATGATAGAATTTGTTAGATTTATGATACTAAGAAGGTGGAAGATGAAAAGCACTTCCTTTTAGACTACCCAACTCTTGCCCACATCTGCTCTCAATTCCCTATCATCACTGACTCCTCCAATCTTCTTGAATTATTAGACTCTCTTTTCTCGAGGTCCGATAGACCACATTGGTCTTGGTGGATGTTAATCATCATCATCATCAATAATATTTGTATCATGAGTTTTTTATTAGGTTGATAGGCACTCTACCCAATATGATGGAAATTTTATGATGTAAAGTTACGTTTTAAAATAATAAAATAATACTTACAATAACAAATTAAGATAAATAAATAGTAATAACAAAAAAATCAATGTCAACCATAAATAAAATTGCACATCCACTTAATACAAAGATTAAGTAATTGAAAATAAATTAAAAAAAAATCACTTTTAATATTAAAAAGATACGCGATTCTTTCACTACTTAATATAGAGTTGAGAGATAAAAATAATATAATTGATATCACATGATATGTAATTAATTCTATGTTTAGTTGACATGTAATGGTTAAAATAAAAATAGGAGTTGTCTATAATGCGACTTTTTGGAGATTCCGGTGACGGAATCCGGCGGAAGAAATGAGGTTAAATCTTGATTTTTAGCAGTTAAAATGGTTTTTTAACTGCATATTTGGATTCAGCGCCCTGAAAAACCCCTGGGAGCCATTGATTGTGCAGAAACTAGCTATCAAACATGGGATTCCAATGAATTGCTGCCGGATTTTGACCAGAAAAATCCGCCGGAAAGGCTTTCAAAAAGTCGCGTTATAGACTACTGCATAAAAATATACTAATAACATTTTATTTTATTTTATTGTTAACCATAAATAAAATACTTTAATGTTAATATTAAATAACATAGTTTATTGATATCGGTCTTTCGGATTAATCACATTGTTAAGAGTTGGTCGACGTTTCAAACCAGCTAATGTGGTTCATCCTAAGGACAAGGTGAGAAATCAGTAGATCTTAGGGAATAAATAGTAAGGATGCAACATTGCTCAGAGTTAGCCATTGTAAAGCCGTTAGGTAATATGTTAAATTGTTTAATAATTTAGTTGTTATGTAATAAATAAATATTATGTTTCGATATTATAAATTGGTAATATTAAATTTAGCGCGAAAATAGTTGTTGTGTGATAAATAAATATTAAATCTCGATATTATAAATGGAATAATACTTTTAATATTATATTAATATTGTAATAATTTTTGTTCATTAAGGATTTGACCACTAATATAGAAATAGCTGTTATAACAGATCACAAGTTTTTAATCATCTATAACTATTGATGAATAATGTAATTATTATTAATATAATTATTATTGTTGCTGTATTACATCTTATATTACTGTGTGATTGGTATTCTTTATTATTATTATAGAGATTTCGTAATATTAATATTAAATTATTAGTTTAGAACTATTTATTATAATATTTTAAATCAATATATTACATTTCTATTAATTAATAATTATAATAATTTTATCCAATTTATATTATATCTATAAAGATTAAAAATACTAATAATTGGAATCCGGTTAACTTGTTCAATAATGTATTGATGGTATTCATATTAGATTATTAATTTTAAAATTAATTATTATAATTTTTGTATTTCATTTATCAAGTATATCATTATAATCTATTATTTTTAATATCTATAAAAGATTAAGCTATAATTGGCATATGGTATTTCTTATAAATTCATCAATTATTATTTTTGATATTTATAAAAAATAGAAATTATACTTGGAAGGAGGAAACTAATCGCCATATTAAAAAAAAAAAAAAACACTGGATCAAGGGGGATAAAGCCTAAAGGCGAGAAAGGAGACCCAACAAGAACGGAAAGGGGAGAGGAGAGGGAAGGGAAGAAGGGTCAATAGGGGAGAGCTGGAATCTAGCTTTTACTTAATTTCTAGCCATCATCCCTATTGAGGTTTTTGGCATGCCTCTCTATTTCAATTGCTTCTCTGAGTTTCCTGTGGTGGAAATGGTAAACCCTAGTGATGACTTTGGATTCTTCAATGCAGACATGGTGTTTCAATCTCATAGAATGCTCGGCAAGCGCTGATGTGCAAGAGCGATTGTGTCTAATGTTAGTTGCATGCTCATCGACTCTATGTTTAATATACCTACCTGTCTCTCCAATGTAGGGGATACCATAGGAGCAGGGAATAAGGTAGATCCCTTTCGTGTCTTTAGGGTCAATAGGGTCTTTAATGGATCTAAGGGAATTTTTAATGGTTTGGAGAGGTTTGAAAGAAGAAGTGACATTCATCTTTTTAAGGATATGGGCAATCTTATCCGTGGTCCCTTGGATATATGGGAGATGAACCTTGGCGATTGGATTAGCATGGGTGGGTTTTACTCTAGCCACTTTGTTGGCTTTGTGAAAGGCCTTGAGGTACTTGGTCCTGTTGTACCCATTATTTTGAAAAACTTCAAGAAGATGAGATTTCTCTTGATCAAGGTGGATATCATCAGAGATTCTTAGAGCGCAGGTAACAAGAGTGCTGAGAACCCCGAAGTTTTGAGCAGGGAAGTGATGAGAACTTGCATGGAGATACTATTCCGTGTGTGTCTTCTTCTGAAAAACTTGGTGACAGATGGAACCATCATCCCTCCTAGAAAGGAGAATGTCGAGAAAGGGAAGGCGGCCATTCTCCTCAATTTCCATCGTGAACTTGATGGACTCTGATTGAGAATTAAGGTGGTTAAGAAATAGATCAAGTTTCTCACGACCATGAGGCCAAACGACACAGGTGTCATCAACAAATCTCTTCCACTTTTTAGAGAGAAATTGAGCGGAAGCTAAGGCCTTGGCCTCAAAATCCTCCATAAAAAAGTTTGCTACGATAGGGGAAAGAGGGGAACCCATCGCAACACTGCAAGATTGCTCATAGAACTCACCCTGGAAACTAAAGAAAGTTGAGGTGAGGCAGAGGCCGACAAGCTTGGCAGTGTTTTCATTAGTGATGCGATTAATGATATCAATGGCCTCTTGGATGGGGATTTTGGTGTATAGGGATACAATGTCAAAACTCACCAATAAATCTCCAGGGTCTAATTTGATATCTTTCCACTCTTGAACAAAGGAGGTAGAGTCTTTAAAGAAAGACTCAATGCAACCAACAAGAGGCTTGAGTTTTTGGGCAAGGAATTTCGCAAGAAGATAGGTAGGTCTGCCTATTGTGTTGACAATAGGCCTTAAGAGGGCCCCAGGTTTATGAATCTTTGGAAGGCCATAAATTCTAGGGGTAAGGGGATTGCTTTCAATGAGCTTCTAAGAGGGGAAGGAGAGAGGAATCTTCTTTAATCGTGGATGCTACCTCTTTTGAAATAGATTTAATGTGATTCTTCTTGAGTTTGATGTAACTTCCATTGCTAGAAAGATGGTCGACCATTTTATGGATATAATCATGCTTATCAAGAATGACAACATCCCCACCTTTGTCTGCCTTAAGGACGACAATGTCGGGGTTGTCCTTAAGGGACTTAAGGGCAAGAAACTTAACCTTGTTTAGGTTTTTCTTAAGAGGTTTAGCCTTCCTAAGAACAACAACACAATCCTATCTAATGGTTTCCTTGACGTTATCTGGAAGGTCTTTGTTCCCATTATAAGATTTAATACAAGAACTAATAATATTATATTAATA
>APFE031601367.1:74654-97935 GCA_000404065.3 Pinus taeda | reverse complement strand
TTGACATTTTATCTAATATAAAATAACTTTTGTTTTTCTATGATTATTTACATATGAATATAGCACGTTACACTAATTTTATAATGCAAATTTTAAAAACATTTATAAATAATACCCCTCACAGTAAATGATAAGTATTTTCGTTAATTTGTAAGGGGGAAATGTGATTCTTAGGGAGTTTAGCCTACCAAGGCAACCTCCACATAGCGCACAATGGTCATTAGAGCACGACAAGGTTTTATAATTTAAGGGGGTGGAATTATATTAATGTTTAGAAAGAGGTAAATTATGTTTTCCTCATGGTTTTCATGAGAATGGTACAGGTGAAGGATTCACCCAAGATGGTGTCATCTCAAAATTCTATTTGGGTTTTTGGAAATTGGTTGTGGGAGAATTGTTAATGGAAATTAGGTTAATTTAAGTTTCATTGTCTCCAATCTTTAGCTCCATTTCAATAGCTCCCATGCTCTGGTTAAGCTCTACCCAAAGCGAATGATGAAATTGGAGTCCTCGAGTGTCATTCTACCAGTTGGTTAAGTTTGAAGTGGATAAATTCAAGAGGGAAAACACAAGGATTGATTGGAATGAAGATTATAACTGATGCAAAAGTGGAAGCTGAAGTTGGTGGAAGGATACAAAACATTGGCATCACAACAACAAGGAACACCCAATATATGCAGACCCTTAATCTTTATTGGCAATTAAAAATGATAATTGGGAAAGTCTCGCTAGAATTCTCTTAGGCCCACTAGGAAATTTTGATTTGTATTGATGAACTTCAACGATAGGAAAAAAAGCTCACACATAGACTCCCTTATGTGGAAAAGAAGGCTACTAATCTAGATTTCACTGCTTTAGAAGAAGAGGAGGATCATCCAACAACAATCTAGGTGGACTCATTGTCCAAATAGATGCTCTTCAACCATTTCTTTATTATTTTATTTAGTAGAAGCTAGGTTGTCATCCTAGTTAAAAAAGTTTGTATTTATCTTTGTAGGAAAGTTGATAGGAGAATTCTCTATTATCTAGACAATTTCATTTTCTAGTTCAAATAACATATTTTGGCCAAAACTCTTCTGTTATTTTGCTAGTATAGTTTCCCTTGTGGAAGATCCGTGATTTTTTTTTTTGTATGTGATGCAATTTCACAGTAATACAACACCTCCCTAACTTGAAAAAAATAAAAGGAGAAAGAGTTCATAAATAATGATAATGAAAGGGAAACATTTTTTCACAAATAATTAATTTCTTTATGTTGTTTTTGCAATTTTATTTTTTTCATAAAATATATACCCAAGGAGAATTTAGAGGGAATTTTCCCTCTTTACACAGATTATATTTAGGGTAAACTAAATTATTTAAGATTCAAGGTCAATCAAACAATATACTAATTAAGAGTTTAAGATATCACTTGTGGAGGCTATGGCGCCCTTCGTCTTTGTCTTCCCCGAATTCAAGATGCACCCACAAGCACAATTGTCTTCTCCTATCCATATGAACTCTATGATGCTTGTAGCCTTTACTTGGCCTATGTCATTCTCTAGCTCTCCCTCGCCTGTTTAGCTTGTTCTTGAACTCGTCAATGATCCTTCATGTGGTGTTTCCTTTGAGAATGTAGTTCTTTAACTACCTTCAACTCTCTCCTTTATTTTGGTGCACAAAACCCCTTATATCTCCATCCCTTTTAGCTTTGAGGCACAGGAGGAAACTTATTTGATCTAATCTAGTAAATTGACTTGTCATTTATTTGGGTTTTATTTGTGACTTGTTGATCATTACACCTAAATAGTGAAATATGGGATCCCTATTATCAAGAATGATATTTTCATCCACCTTAGTGCAAAGGGATTTTCATTGTTGAGTTCGATAATACTGAAGATAGAGGTTTGATTCTAAAATTTGGTATGTTGTTTTAGGGCAATGTGCTTGAAGCCCTCGTCTTCCTCTTGTAACCCTTTAACATAGGTTTTGACAAAGTCTTGCTTAGGTGTGGCTTCAAAGTCTACCACTGCATCTTTCGGGTATATCCTCTCTATAAGTCGTCCAGTCTACTCCTGGAAAATTCCAATTTGTTTATTGTGAAACTCGAAGGAGAAGTATTACAACATATGTTGGAATTTTTGTGGAAATGGATCCTAGCCTAGGATTCCCAACTAAAATTATTTTTAATGAAAAAGACTTTTTCGAGACTAAGAAATTAGACTATGAGCGAGTCTCCCTATGGTGTAGGGATTGTTTTGAAATAAGTCATATAGCTACTCAAGTCCAAATGGGTTTAAGAAAAATAGGAAGCAACAAAGAAATTCAAATTGGTGGATTGGTTCTTTAGAGGATCACTAACTAGCCCCATGAGATAAAACTCCAGTTGCTCCTCCAATTTAGGAAAATATAATTTCCAAAGAAAAATAACAAGAATGGATTTCCCAAAGCACAAAGACAAAAGAGCATGTTTTGAATGACTCAAGACAAGAATTCCATGGTAATTTAGGTCCTCAACCAACAACAAATTAGGCAGATGAAGCTGATCAAATCCAAATATTTAGCTCACGAAGAATTTGTAATTTAAGATCCTCTAGAACTTGAAGAACCTACAAGTACTCCACCTACATCAAAATAAGTTTGGACTAAAATAGAGAATAAGAAGAAGAAATCCTGTGTTGAATCTAAACTAGACAAGGAGTCGAACCAAAAAACTTGTTTAATCATGTATTACTTTGGTATGTTGTTATACAACCAATTTGTGAGAATATACTCATGTAAGAAATGTTAGAATGTATCTCTTTTGAGCATTTGGTAAAATAAGCCAATCATGTTCTCCTTGGGTGTGTTGACATACTCTAAAGTAAAATTTCTTACCTTATAATTTTAGTAAATTAGTATTTCCCGATGTAGTTACTGTGTCCTAATGATTATATATATATATATATATATATATATATATATATATATATATATATATATATATATATATATATATATATAAATATTATATATATATATATATACTATATATATATATATATATATATATATATATCTATTTATATATCTATATATAAATATATATCTATTAATGGAAAAGAATACCCTTCTTAGTCAAACTAAACCTAATTAATTAGATTATGTTTTGTTTAATCTTTTGTCAAAAAATAAATATTTCCAAAATCCATTATTAAGTACTAATTATATATTTGTTATAAATTAGATAACTCACTTTATTAAATATCTTTTAACAATATGTTTTACTGCATACTCTAACTAATAGACAAACTGACCCTTTTTCGAGCATTTTTTAGGGTGTTGAATTTATTTTTGCATTCAAAAGTGCATTTTTAAACAACAAGAAATCACATTGTTGCTAGAAATTGTATTGCCGGATTTGTTCCATCTATTAGTTGAACTATGCCTATTTTCACATTTCCAAAATAATTACTAACTATTTTTTATAATTCTAATAAAATGTTTTTATGTTAATAAAATTTACTTGTTATTTTAATAAATATAATGTAAATAACATCATGGAGTATGCCTTAAAACTGCTTCCGCTTGGCTAAGATCTCATCTTCCTTAGACGCAAGGAAACAAGATCTCATCTTCCTTGGACATAAGGAAATAAGTTAACTGCCCAATACCTAGAGGCATCTAGCAAGAGTGAAATCTTGCCCCCTTATGTACCACAAGTGGGTAATTATAGGCGGCGTGGATTTCCTTGAATAACTATTATGAGTTAACTTGTATTTACAGATAAAAACCAATGATGCTTGTCCACATTGTTGGTTTGGAAACTAAATTTTGATAAGTTTCCCCACTATTAAAAAAAAAAATGTAAAACCCACACATACACATTAATTAAAAAAAAACCTTATTTCCCTATACCATAATAATGGGAGTTGTCTATAGTGAGACTTTCTAGAAGCTTTTCTGGTGGGTTTTTCTGGTCTAATTTCTCTAAAATCCGATGGGAATTTATTGAAATCACAAGCTTGATGGGTAACCCCTGCACAATCGAAGTGCCCTAGGGGTTTTTCATGGTGCTAAATCCATATATATAGTGAAAAATCCAGTTCAAAAAACACAAATCAAGATTTCACCTCAAATTTTTTCGTTGGATTCCGACGTCGGAAACACCAAAAAGTCGCACTAAAGACAACTCCATAATAATGTTCAAACAAATTTTATCATTATCTTGCAAAGTTGGGCTTCACGCGGAAACTTTAAAATAAGTAAACTAATATTATAAAAAAATCATATATGAATACAAATCAATTTCTATTTTCTTTGTTGATTGCTAAGATTCTTTCAAACTTTTGAAAAGCTTTGACTACTTGGCTAAACATTAGGGGCATTCATATACAGTTTTTTTAAGGTCCTTAGAATATGGATACTATTATGGATTTTGGAAAAGCCAATTAAGGTACTATTCTATTACTCACTACTTACTCTATGTGGGGCTTTTGGTTTAGTCATTTGTAATGGTTTGACTAGATGGGAAAACTCTGGTAATTTCACTTGCAACTTACAATGGAGCAAGTGTAGTAGACCGTGTAATTTGCTCACATAGTTTGCGTGAGAAAATGGAGGAAGTTTTGTTTGGAGATCACTTTTGGGACATAAAATTAGGTCACAAACCAATTTATTTAAGTTTCTCTTGGACCGGAAAGAAGCAGTTAGGGTCAAAAACTCAGCGTGCTCAACAAAATCTCCCAAAGGGTAGAATTCTTTTGACTCCAAAAAATTGTAATACCTTCAAAATAGCATTATAGAGGCTCTTTGAGAAGGATAAAATCCCATTTCACAACCTTCATAGCCACGAATTAACACATTAAATTCAAAGAGCACTTGCAAAGTGTAAAAGAGCAAAAATTAGTCTAAAACAAATTGCTTTGCGGTTAATGCTTGGTTTGGCGAGGAATGCAAAAAGGCAAAGAGAATGTGGAAAGAGTCAAACAAGGATAACATAAATTTCAAAACTTACAAGGAGATATTAAGAAAGAAAAGGGTTGATTTCATGGTTTCAAGGAGAGAAGAACTAAGCTTCCTTGGCAAAAATAACCCCAAATTATTTTGGAAGGAGCTCCAAGCGAGAAAGATGCAAACTGAAAACAATATTACATGTTCTAAATGGTTTGACTATGCAAGACAACTTTATGAGCAAGATCCCAATGT
Source organism: Pinus taeda (assembly GCA_000404065.3). Lineage (NCBI taxonomy): Eukaryota > Viridiplantae > Streptophyta > Pinopsida > Pinales > Pinaceae > Pinus > Pinus taeda. The sequence continues at coordinate 92,769 of APFE031601367.1, read as the reverse complement.
TGACCCTCCTTCCTTGGTCAATGCTGATACAAAACTCTTCACGGTGCAAGAGGTAGAGATGGGTATCAAGAAGTTGGGTGTTGGCAAAAAAAAAGACTTAGATGAAATCCAAGCAGAGTATCTAAAGTGGGGCTTAAAAATTTTTGCACCTCACAGTACAAAAATTTTCAACAACATCATACAACAGGGGTTCCCCACAATTTTACAACTAGTTTGGCAATACCTCTTTTCAAGAGTGGTGACGTCAATAATCCCTCCAATTATAGGACCATAATGACAAATCCCTTGTTTGCAAAACTATTTGGAAGCATGTTAGAAAATAAAATCAGCAAGTGGGCAGAATAAAGAGATAAATGTGTTAAAGGGCAAGCAAGTTTTAGACCTAAACATTCCACAATTGATCATGGTATAAATTTAAGGCACATAATTGAAAAAGTTTGGGAGAAAAAGGAAGAAGTCTTTTGTTGCTTTGTTGGTTTCAAAAAATCCTTTGACACGGTTCCTAGGGATAAGCTTTGGCATATAATGGAGGAACTTGGGGTTCCTAGGCATTTGAGAGCAGCTATGCATAGGCTATATGAAGAGGTGAAAGTCAAAACTAGAACTTCAGTAGAAATTGCTGAAATTTTTAGAAGTGATATCAGGGTCAAATAAGGTTGCCCATTGACTCCTACCCTTTTTAGTTTATATATTGATAAGCTTGAAGAGTGGCTAAATTCGCAAGGGGGTGACAATATCCATTTGGGCAAGTTTGTTATAAGGCTTCTTGTTTGTAGATGACCTTATTTTGATTGCTAGATTTGATCTTAGTTTGCAAGAGCACTTACTTTCCCTTGAGCATTTTTGTAGAAGAGTGGGGATGCAAGTCAATATTAGCAAAACGAAAGTAGTGGTTTTCTCTAATAAAGGAAACATAAACAACATAAGTTCTACTTTGAAGGCAACATCTGGAAGAAGTTGTGGATTACAAATACCTTGGAATTGAGTTCAACATAAATCTAAGTTGGGATGGATGTAGAAAGAAAAGAATTTTGGGGGCTTGGAAACCATTTTATGCTTTTCAAAATAGGTGTATAGAGGTAGGGTTATGGGACTGGAAAACCACTCTAAATCTTTTTGGGATTTTAGTGATTCCGGTGATTCTCTACGGTTGTGAACTATGGGCCAGCAATACATCAGACATGCAGTGGAAACAAATTGAGAAAATTTAGAAGCATTTGATTACAAACAAATTCAAATTAAAAGTGCGGTTCCTTATGCTATCTTGTTAAGAGAAACAAGGGTTTCTCCTATTGAAGCAATTGCTATGGTGCAGGTCATATAGTATTTAAAAAAAATTGAGCAAATGGAAGAGGTCAGATAGCCTAAGATTGTGTTTAGTGACATATTATGCAAAAGAAACAAGACTTCGATGTGGAAAAATAACAAATGGTTTAGTAAATGGGTGAGCATGTGTCCCACAAATAGTAAAGAGATAAAAGCTTTTGTTATGGATAAGTTCCACAAAAGTACTTGGGAGCTAGGGAGAAAGATAAGTATTATATTGAAGAGTTTAATCCCACTCATAATCATCAACAAAAAGCATATGCAGGGGCCAAAATTCTTATTGCTCAATTAAGGACTAATTCTCATCAACTCTATTGTGAAATAAGGCGCTGGAAAAGGCCAAAAGAAGTTTGGAAGGAAAGAGTATGCATTTTTTTCTCTTCCGGAAATGTAGAAACAAAAAATCATTTCATTTTAGAATGCAAGACCTTCAAAGACAACATGGAAAGTTATGCGGATATTTTGGCAGCTAGCTCTTGGGATAATCTATTCAATGAGGGGTTTGTCGAGAAGCTCAGAGCATTTATTGTGAAACTTCACAGGAAAAGGGTCGAATACAAGAGCCAGATAGAGAAGCAATCTGTCCCATAAACTATCTTTAGCCTTGTGGATGTTAAATAACTTCTTCTTCTTCTTTTCTCCGCCGTGACATATATGATATGCTTTGTGATATTATTCTCACATGTACATAGAAAAAATTGCAAAATTTTTTAGCCCTACAAAATTAACTTTAGGTTTATTCTTTTCCCGATTGCTTATGTTGGTGACATGCCTGCTACACAACCACATTAGGGCTCCAAATCCCGAAACAAATCGTGTAGAGGGGTATACTAGAGATTTCCTATATCTTGGTGCGATGGATTATGTATTATGTATAATGCCCTTGGGGTGTACGAGAGATTTCCAAAATCTTAGTGCGGTGGATTACATGTTATGTATAATGCCCGAGCCCAATGATACAACTTTGTCGAAGCATCTGCACTCATAATGGTAGCAATTCCATGAGGGTTTTATGATATCACTCATGGATCAAATTTGGAGTTGTTCTTTCATTAGACCTTTACCTGGATTTGATTTATGAAAATTCCAAAGCCACGAAAACATGTGTAACTATTTTTTCTTCGAACTCTCTTACCCTCTCCCCTGTAGAATAATCTAGTTGTTACAACACTGCTTGAGATGATTTCAATTTGGATTTTTTATCTGGAAATGGAATAAAATGTTGGCGTAATGTAGATGAAGACGAAGAGGCTAAAGGAATTTTTAAAATCCAGTGGATAAGAAAGAGAGGCTTAAGAAGAAAAAGGTCTGAAAGAAACTTAAATATTGTTCAAACAAGACAAAAAATTCTTATGGGTGAAGGAAAAAATGACACTCCCATATATAAATCCCATGAACCAATTCATCGTTATCTATTCGTCGGCTCATTACCAAGTCATTAAAAGATTGAAACCCATATTCGTTTTTAAAGGATCCTCCAAGGCTTGTTTTTCTCCACTACTATAGGATTTGTTGCTTGCACCCTATATACCAACCATCTAGGAGGGCCCATCTTGATCTCCAATATATTTCAATATGCTCTTTGCCCTTATTCTCTAATCATTTTTTTTTTCAAATAAATATATGAATTATTATAATTAGCCATCTTAATTATCTATTTATTTGTTATTATTATTATTAAAATTTGCAGTTAGGTGAGCGCATCATCTACTTCTCTTGAAAAGAAGAGCATTATAGTCAAGTTCCTGCTTTCAGTCTTTGTCTTTATATAAGCACCTAAATAGTTTTTTCCATTTTTCAATGATATTAATGTTAAGTAAATTGTTTCTTTAACACTGTGGTTTTTCGAACCTTGATTGTATATGTTTCTTGTCTTTCCTAGGCCGCGTGGGGTTGGTTTACAGGTTCTAGATGCTATGGAGAAGTCATAGGTAAAGCATAACTAATGCGAATTCAGGATTTACTTTTTCCCTTTTTAGTAAATTAACCATTGGACTCCGGTTTCTGTGGCTATTTTTTTTACCTTATAAAAAATTCCATATTATTACATTCTCTCTACTTTTCTTTCCTCCATTTATATTTGTAAATTAGATGTTAATAACACGAGTTCATTTTATTACAGTCAAAGATGTTAATATTTTTGTCTGTTTTTGTAAATTAATGGTTGCTTTTTCATCCATGAAAATAAGGAAGCAAAGCTTGTTGTTGAATGACATAGATTCCAACAACAAGTTATTCTTCATCTCCATGTCTTACAAACCAATGTTTATGTATCTACTCTATTGTTTTTCATGGATGTTTCCAATAGGCTTGGACAATAGAATTTTAAAGTCAACTATAAATAGCTCATCATCATCAATCTTGATAATTAAGTTCAAATAGCTCAAGTCTGCTAATTTTGAATTGATTAACAATAATCTAACTAACATATTACAATACATATACAAAAAAAGCAGTGACATTGCCACCACGTGCCAATTTTTCCTATTACTTTAGAATCAGGTATATGTCTAAAACATAGTCACAAACACACTAAAATACACACAGCTCCAAGAAATTTTCACAACAGAAATGTAACAACAATGAATCCAAAAATTACACAAAAATTTGTAGACCCAAAACTTATTTATATTACAACTTTAATACAACAAGCATAGGGCTCCCGTACTAGGGATCATGGCCCTTACAATTAGCCCTACTATAGGGAAAACTAGGGCTTGAAGTCAACAATGTTGGACTCTCAATCTACCCAAGAACAAGAACAAACTTGACTTGGTAAAGAATCGCTTGACCACAACTCTTTCAGTCCACTTGTCTTGAACACCTAGAAGGTCCTTTGCCACCTATCTCACAAAGTTACTACTACTCCAGTACCTCTGCACATCAAGTTTCTCATAGGGTTATGTTGCTCCAAAACACTTACACAATTCAACCTCAACAATATGCCTTCACACAACTTCAATGCCATTGTATATAGGCTCAACAAATGAGTTAGCTTGTCATAGTCCCTTAGTTCATAAAGTACCATACTTCTTGGTTGGAAAAACCTCCAAGAATATAGCTAAACACTTAATATCCTTAGTATATCAATCCTTCATATGTCCCACTTCCCTCTCTTTCTACACAAGATGACAGATTGCTTCACTATCAAAGCCTGAGGGAAATTTCAGCGTCCTTAAGGGATAAGCTTTTCCACTAGACTTTGAAATTATTATTGATGCCTTGTGGCCCTCCTCAACAGGTTGAATAGAGGCACATTAGTGTTCTTCTATGACTCGACCCTCCCTCCTTATGCACATAAACATCAACAAACCTTGCGCAAATAATTTATATGCTTATTCTTTCGTGGACAGACCTACTCTAAGGCTTCATACACATAATCAACATGCTTATTTCCTCCCAATCTCAGCCTGAACAAAGCCCTTTTAGGGCGCACACCTCCATAGACAACTTAGGCTTTTCACTGAGAAAAACTCAACTTTCATCACAACAAAAATTAGACCATAAAATTTATCTCCAAGGCTACAACTCCTCCTAAGGTATGAGTCTCCCTTTTAGGCATACATCTCACAAGAACGAATGCTCTTGTTGTGTGTTGAGACCTATTCTAGGTATCCTCTATTTATACTCTCTCTAATCATTGGATTAAGGCTTATCCACTTCATTAAGGTGCCCTCACACAATACTAAGAATAAAAAAATAATTGTTTTGGGTCTTTAGCCCACCATCTTGTGTCCAAAGCCCACCACTTTGGTACATTGCCACAAAACGACTTTTTCATGGGTCAACTCTACACAAATCCCGTACTCCAAGGGTTTTGGGAGTATCTCCCAAGCTACACATAATTCAACACTGCGTGGCTCTTATTTAACTTGAAATGTTTACAATTTAGTGGTGAGAGAAGTAGAGATAAATATTTTATTTTAATAAAATTTGAAAAATGTTAAATTTTAATGTGAAAAATAAGTTGAATGGTTTATACTTAAATAGTTTTTTCTTTATACAAAATTGAGTAATATTGTATAAATTTGCGCCTGATCGCAAAAAAATACACGAGGGATACATCTTCAATATTCTCTTCTGACTATAATTCATGGACAACACTCATCTTCTACATAAAAAGACCCAAAAAAACTAATAGAGGGTAGACTATTATAATGTCTGCATGATTACAGAAAAAGACCCAAGAAAACTAACATAAGGTAGACTATTATCATGTCTGCATGATTAGTCAAAAATCCATATCAAACAAAGGAAAGATTATTAGCACATCCACATGATTACAAAAAGTCAAAAATCCACTTGTCGAGCTTGCAAAATATGTTAATCACCATATGTGGCTGACTTGTTGAGATCTATCTCTCGATTGCTATATCATCCTAATGCTTGTAGTTATTTTCCTAAGCTTCTTTACTTAATTTGAGGTCCATAACAATATTACTGGTTGCATCAACTTCGTCAACCAAACGAGAAAACTGAAATTGGAGAGTTAGAAGCTTATCTGTAAGATCAATTTGGGCATGAGACATTTGACAAAATTTAACTTGAAGATCATAATCTGCCCTATGGAGTGCTTCATGGGAAGATAAACAATGAGAATAAGGATTATTTGTTGAGTAGGGATCTGAGTCTAAATCAGTGTTCATTATACCACCCCGAGTAGAAACTCAACACATACTGGTGGTAGTAACTTGCAGCTCTAATGACCTTTTTATTTCTTCCAAACTTATGAGGCAGAGAGGTGAGCGCTCCACGATAAGCCTTGTAGTATAAATTTGGATAACGAAATTGATACAACTCCCATATACTTTTAACAAACTTGTGGGGAAAACCAAACAAAACTTGTAAAATGAGGGCATAAGGTGGCACCACCATGGTCCCAAACCCGAGGACTTGTAATTCTTTTTAGAAGGAGAAGACGACCGAGGAGTTGGGTTAGCTAGCGCTTTCACAAACCCATTTAACACATTCCAATTAACAACCAAGGAGCCAAGGTAGGAGTTTATTCTATGGAATTTTCGTACACACCCAATTTTATGCGTAGAACAAAGCTAAAAACTAGAAATTCAAATGTACCTTCTTGAAATAAGGTTTGTGCCAGACTGAGACCCACAGGACAATACTGTCTTGGTTCTTTTAGAATGGCCTCCAAACTAGCAAGCCCATAATGCCAAAGTTCCCACAAGCAGGAATGCCTCACCCACCCTGACATTGCCTAGTTGAGCAATTGAATTATGAATTAGAGCTCTTCGTAGAGCTGCTAAAAGGAAACTCTCTTAATGCCAAAATTGAATCCGAGAGTCGAACCAAAACCAAAATCACAGTTGCATGAGAAGAGGACACACTTGGGGGGAGGAGTGCAGAGTGGAATGACTCAGAAGAAAGGGATCTTTCTAATTTAACACTACAACCCCTGTCATTCCACATGAATTCCATATCCATAACAAAAAATTTCCTTTTGCGTCATCCAAGAAGGTTCATCATTATATTTATTGAAGGGTAATTCCAATGCTTGAGCAAGTGAGTGTTGATGTTTCTAGCATGCGAGGTAGGAGGAAATGCATTTTCATGACCACAAATTATGTAACTTGACAAGTTTCGAGAAGAAACCATGCCATCATAAAACCTCACATATGTATGATTGAATTGAGTGCAATAATTACAAGAAGTGGGGAGTGATAGGCAATAAGGATATAGTGGAAGGGGAAAATATTTAATAATTTTTCTTGATATAACCATATTCCAATAGTAAAGGGGCTTAAGGAAGATCCATTCTTTTGGAGACATTAATTCAATTAGGGGATCAAACATCTATTCTTATGCTGATCAATCTCAAGCTCAGATTCTTCCAGAGAGCAAGCCTGGTTCACCTTCATATCAACTTCCATATTGTGGATTCTGAGAATGTGATAAACTTTCCTATAGTGAAAAGATGCCATTAAACTTCTGATTCTATGGAGAACCATAGCAAGAGAGTTGTCCTTTGGATTGTTTTCATTGTTAAGATACTGGATCGTAATCAATGAGTCCCTTAAGATGATTATGTCTTCCACACCCTTGTCTCTGGTGATGAATAAACTTGTAGTAGCCCATTCATCTAAGCTTGATTGTTAGTTTTCTTCCTAAGCCCCATGAAAGCCTTACTTCAATGATTCCATATTCCACATCATGTGTCCCCCCTCTTTTTATCAGGTTCACTTCCTCTCAACCTTTCAACATTCTTCTCTCACATTTGGTGGTCTTCCTCTCTTCATCTTGCTAATGGAATTCCAGGAACTTCAATAATTGCATAGAATGTTATGATGACATGAAGGATTGATATAAGTAAATTTGAATGGCATACATTCTCAATCTCAGTAAAATCAGGTCAAGCATGCCAAATTCTTAGCACAATCAGGCATTGCAATGGGGATTTTTGTACATCAACAACAAATTCTAAAGGTGCTAAAAGACAAGTCCGTGGCACTATAAACCAAATTTGAAAGCCTCTCTCATGGGCAATGGCTTGGGCTTCATAATTATACTCTTTTAGAAAATTTTGTTATTGGACAAAATGATCACTCAATAAATCAAATTCCATAATTAAATTCGAAGGCACGTGAGACTGAGCATGAAACAATTGAAGCAACTAACACGGAAATTGAAATATAGTGTTTTTTAAAACATAAAATTCTCGCCCACGGGGCATAGAATAGATGGTGATGGGGTGTATTATTAAGGTTCTCCATGATGTGAAGGTCACTAGTTCGAAACTCCATGGGCAAAAATCCATCCATGTTAAGGGTTGGTGTGGTGGCCTGCTACGATCTCTGAGTGATTTTGATTACTTAGATGCCCCTAAATCGTGATTTCTCAAACCAAAGGTTAAATATATACTTATTTATTAATATAAACATACTTTTATTATTATTTAAAATAAATAAATAAACTACCTACCATACGATTACTTCGTTGTCTCTTAATTTTTTTCCATATGCATTTATGATATTTATGTTATAATTATGCCGTAAGGTATTCCCCTTTGAAATCAACTCCCATAATTGCCACTTGGCACAAGTTTGCACCATCCGATCAAATGTTAGACAATTCAAGAATAGTGTGTCGCCAGATTAATACAATTTCAATACCGTTTTAGTTTCAATTTCAACTGAATGACAAGATATAACATATAACCCTGCATAATCGTGAGCTTAAACTTTGCATTTGTGTTTATTTATTGGTCTTACAGGCAGGTAAGGAAACTTCTGATGCATACACCTTCAAGGTTGATCCTCTAGGTATTCATCATGCATATTACAGGGTTTTTGTTCTTTTAATTATATATTTTCTTAATTTGTTGATATTTAGCGCCTGGTGTTTATCTGTTGGTCTTGACAGGTTTGAAGAGTAGGTTTGAAGAAAGAGGACGAAAAGAAAGAGGTGGAAGATTACCATACTTGTCGGTCTTGGCATGTTTGAAGAAAGAGGATGAAAAGAAAGAGGTTGAAGATGACTGTAACATATATAATATAAATATATATATATATATAATATATTTTTTTATATGTATCCTTAATAAAAACTTAAATCGTTTCCTTTCTCAGTTTGTGAAATCCCTTCCAATTTAAATAAAAAACTTATATCCTCTCTCTCACATGTTTCAAATATCTAGCTATCTCTAACACCCCAAAGTCTGCACTACGTTGGTTATTTACTAAGATTATTTACTAAGAATAGGGAAGATTCCTGAAAATATTATTATGATGGAAATTCTGTTATAAAACAGAGTTGTTTGGTCACTGTACTGTTGCATGATTTAGAAAGATTGTTGTAAGTAAAGTTGCATGATTTAGAAAGATTTTTGTAAGTAAAGATTGCATGATTTAGCAAGATTGCTATAAGTAAAGAGTGCATGATTTAAAAGAATACTGGAAATAATGGATTTTGGAATTGTCATGATAACTACGAATGCATCTAGGGTTAATAACTGTGAGAAACTAATGACCCAGAACCTACTGTAAGAGTTCTGGAATTGTCATGATAACTACAAATGCATCTAGGGTTAATAACTGTCAGAAGCTAATGACCCAAAACCTGCTGTAAGAGTAATTGCTCAATCATGAGGCTTTACCTGAGAAATTAAATTTACAACAACAAAAAAATGAAGGAACTCGGAACTGATTCATAAAAGAAATTCCTAAACAACAACAAAAAAATGAAGGAACTCGGAACTGATTCATAAAAGAAATTCCTAAATTACAGGTTCATGAATTTTGGAGGCTCGGTATAACATTTGTTGAATTTGTCTTTAAAAAATATATAAAGAAAACTCAAGATTTCTTGGTAGAATGTTAACTGAAGAGTTGGTCGTGTTACGACTCAAAGTGATTAAAAGGAAGTTGTAGTTCCTAAGTTGCGAAGGGAAGTTGCAGTCGAGTACTAGGAACTTGTACCATATGATTAGTCAAGGGTAGAAAGATTAATTGTAACATTGGTCGGTTGTGCAGGTAGATTTCTTTATGTGAGGGTGAAAACCCTATAGAGAAATGACCTGAAAATCCGAGTTACTTGAAGGAGCCAGGTAATGGATTAGAAAGGAAAACTTTGTTATTACTAACATGAAAACCTAGGTGCCAGGTATTAGACTATGCAATGAAACCATTTAACCTGATGTAAATTGATGTAGTGCAAACTCATATAGTAACTAGAAGTCCATACAATAATTTAGGAAATCTAACGGTGTCGGTCGAATGCAAAGAACGTAGTATATAATTTAAGTATAATATATACCTGACAGTAAAACAAACAATATGTGCGCAAAGAGAAAAGAGGAATACGGAGCTCGTAGTTAAACACAAAAATGTAATAATGATTTCAATTGCATACCTAGAAAAATGTTGTTGTATGGCAAAACAAATACAAGAACCAGATACTATAAATAGTTCGAATGTGAAAGAACTAGTTCCTTCATAGAAGGACTATCTAAAAAAAAAACGAGTCTGAGCTCGCTTTATATATTCCTCTTAAAATAACACAAAACATTAAAAAGGAGTCACGGCCTCTAGAGCCTTTGAGGTCGTTAGCAACAAATTGATACCAAGAACCTTTTACAGCGAACAAGAAAATGCACAAGTACCACACATGGAGTGCTGAAGCTAGCTAGAAGACACTCTAGCATGTGCAAAATCCCCGACGCTTGCACAACATTATGAAAACATCAAACACGGGAAGGTGGGGGTTAATCGGTGCAAAATTGAGATGAACAATTAAGAAAACCCCTTAATGTACATAAAAGACAACTAATTCTTTACATGAGATGAGTGTGAAGGGTTTGAAGGAACTCGACAACATATTCGTTTTGCACTAGGATAAAGGACAAGTACTTGCACAACAAGATGGAGAGTGAGACCCTGTCAAGATAAACAAACTCATGAGAACCAGAGAGAAATTACAAACAAAACCTTAGCAATCCGGTAACCTTTTAGCTTACCATGGAAAATGGTGTGAAGAAACAGACCTCGGTGAGTAGGGTTTCCCGGTTGTCCATTTCTGCAAGATAATTGGGACCGACTCAAACTCAGGGAACCCCCGTTTTATAATTCCTCTTGAGCTTGAGTCATGGCAAGGAACTGCTTAAGGGAGCCCCACGACAGAGACAAAACCCAACAACAGTCATAGAGTAGAATGAATCTCAAAACCCTCCTTTGTCGTTCGTTAACCAGAACTCAGACTCCACATAGTGAAATGGCGCGCAAAACCGTGATTGGGATGGGAAAAGTAGTTTCCAAAACACTCTGTAGGATTAGCACCGTTGGATTGAACCTTGAGCAAATGGACGACTAGATGAGGAACAAGTGCAGGAAGAGGACTCAGACTCCACATAGTGAAATGGCGCGCAAAACCGTGATTGGGATGGGAAAAGTAGTTTCCAAAACACTCTGTAGGATTAGCACCGTTGGATTGAACCTTGAGCAAATGGACGACTAGATGAGGAACAAGTGCAGGAAGAGGACTCAGACTCCACATAGTGAAATGGCGCGCAAAACCGTGATTGGGATGGGAAAAGTAGTTTCCAAAACACTCTGTAGGATTAGCACCGTTGGATTGAACCTTGAGCAAATGGACGACTAGATGAGGAACAAGTGCAGGAAGAGGACTCAGACTCCACATAGTGAAATGGCGCGCAAAACCGTGATTGGGATGGGAAAAGTAGTTTCCAAAACACTCTGTAGGATTAGCACCGTTGGATTGAACCTTGAGCAAATGGACGACTAGATGAGGAACAAGTGCAGGAAGAGGACGACAACTAGAACATGCATAAGACAACGTTGGGTATGTGGTGGCTGCGTGGAACTATCTGGTCCCTCGATCCAAGTTGGCACTTGAAGATAGGTGACCCCATTAATTACCAAGGCTCATTAACCCTATAATAATTAAATTTATTCGAAAATAATAAAACTCTTTTCCCAGATTCCAATTTATTAATCAAATCCTCCTTAAAATATGAATGTAATTTCCCTGGCTTCCCGCACTAAATTATAATCAACGTTGAAACTATATTAACTTTTACCTTAATATAGTTATCCATCTATATATTCATAAGTTAAGAGGTCAAATTTATCATTCATCAAATATTTTAATGAAAATTTATTAAAAAATATAACCAATAAAAAATAGAATATAAAAACCCTACATTCATATGATGTACATGTTCACTAATCCTTAAAAAGGAAGTAATCAATCTGAAACCAGACATGTATTATGAAAATTATATTTTTAAGAATAAAAATAAATTATCACGCATTATTAATTTCTATTTTTAGTCGATAACGTAATTTTGATATTTGAACCTACCCAACCTCCGTATCCTTTTAGACATATGCTTACGTCAGAAAGTACAGCCAAGGTGTTGCTGTATCCCAAACTCCGGGGGTTTTACAAATATTTCCGGCTCTGGAACGGCTGTCTCCTGAAAATCAGGCGGAAAAAACGGGGGCGCTACTGTTCATGTCTCGTAAATTGAACCCCAGTCTGGTATGCCTAGCGAGTGGGTACGTGCTAAAAGTTGATGGTACAATGATCTGAAGCTGTATTAACTTTTACTGTAATATAGTCATAAATCTATATATATTTTTATGTTAAGATGTCAATTTTTTTTTGGAGTTGTGGGAATTGTTCAGAAGGTCAAAAGTGGTCAGAATCTGGGCAAAAAAATTTCAAAATTTTTTTATAGAGGCAGTGTTGGAATTGTGTTTTTGATAGTGGAAATGGATTCAGCACCATCAAAAACGTTTAGGACACCCAAAATTTTGAAGTTTAACAACTTTAACTTGGATTTACAAAAATCTTTGCCGGATTTTCTTAAAATATGACCGGAATTTCCATAACTTTCTGGGCAATTCCTCCGGATTTTTTTTTTTTTTTCAATGTGAAAATTATGTGTAAGTATGTTTTTTTAATTTGGAATTAACACGTATTTTTCTTAAAATAAAATTAAAATATTCTCTAAACAAAAGAGAAATACAATTTGCAATTAACACCTGTCTTTTTTAAAATAAAAATAAAATGTTCTCTAAACAAAAAAAATGTCAGCCATAATAATAATAATAAATTATGCTATGCACATTTAATTAGTGGTCCATATGACCTAATATAATTTTATGTAAAGTAATTAGAAGTAAAAAAAAATTATGTGAATAAGAATGTTTAAATCTTATACTTTTCAAAAATATTTTAACATGTTATTTACATAAACTATTTGAAGATCTATGTTAACGAATTTATATGAATACCAACTTCATATATAACAAAAATGGAATGGAGGGATGAAATTTGCAATTGAAACTACAAACTTAGTTGTGCTTAATGTCAAGCAAACAACTTAATCGCAATGTCACCGCTAAGATAGCAATAACACATAAGTTATTGGAGAAACATTTTTTTGAGATGACACAAATAAAAAGAACAAAAGGAGAGGATACAAAATTTCACGAATCAATAATAAATAATAATACAATGGTCCAAAGAAAATAAATAATACCATTATTTTATAGTTTGGACATATTACATGACTGAAATAAGGATAAGAAGCAACAACTAGCTAAATTAACAATATTATATAACAAATGATGAGAGAGTTGATTAATGTTCCCCTTACTACTAAAGTCTTTCTATTAAGCTTTCCTCATAAAATTAGACTAATTTCTAATGAACGAAAACTATTATCCATTACATTGTGAATTAAGGTGATATGAGATTACTTTATTATGACATGTTTGATTTAAAACATTTACTTATAAAGGTTCCAGAATCTTAATGAAGAGAATTTTCATAAATCCTTTGGACTGAGGTGTTGTGTATTACCTTCACTTTGAACATAACCTGGTTGGAATCTCCATAAACATAACATATGATAAAAAGAAACACCATTAAAGAAACAAAATTGCTAATGTTTCTTATGCCATTGAATTGCCGCGTTTCCTTTGCAACATGTAATGCAAATGTTAGTTATATAAAAGTTAGCAACATTATTATAAATACGTATTAACCCACCTAACCTTATAAACCCTTACACATGATTGTTGTGACTTTATCTCTGGCTTAACTTTCCAAAACGAAACTTTTAGATTGGTCATATACATTTATGTCATTTATTAGGCTGTGTATAAAGTTGCGCATATAAATGCATACTAACTCACATTCTACCACATCTCTCAGATGTATACATGCATTTATATCACAATATATTAATGTGTATTAATAATGATGGGGATAGTTATTATATGGAAGATGATGGTGATAGTCATTATATGGAAGATGATGGTGATAGTTATTATCATGATAATGATGTTGGTGGTTTAGTAATGCTAATTAATTAATTATTTATTTATTTTTTAAATGTGTTTAAATTTGATATAATTTTAATGTATAAAAATAAAAAAAATTATTGTTATAATAGATATTTTTAAAGATAAATTTATTTTAAGAGATTTTTGTGTTTTTGTTTTTGTTTTATTAGTGTTATAAAGATGACAAATTCTTTTAACCCATGGCATTTTAGGAAAATTTTAATGTCATGTTTCATTCTGGAGCTCATGAAAACTTGTTATTGTTTTAACAATGTTGAATCACTTCTTTAAGCTAGTTAAAATAAAGAAATACTTTTGCGTACCTAATTTTTCTTCAATATGAGATCTTATACTGTAGTTTTAGACATTATTTCGAGATACATAAATAGATGGAACACACATTGTAATTTCTATCAATCTTATAGTTTTTCCCAGAATATTGCCCTCTAGGCTATTTTTTTCATATGTAATCAATTTTTCTTTCACGAGAAATCTGATCGTTTTTTCTTCCTTGAAAAAAGTAAAGAGATACTTTTAATATTTTCGATTATAATTAATGACTTCTTTGTAATATTTTAATTTTCTCTTATTCTCTAATTCTTTATGCACCACAATTTCTTTTTAAATTTAGATGTAATAATTTCTTAATAAAAATGTTGTTTTGGAAAGGATGCTCTTCCTCAATACCCAAATAATTTAGCCAACACTTGGTATCTTTATGCCAACCCTACTTGAAGTGTAAGTGGTTTTGACTAATTAACATGTACACATCCTAAATAATAAATTAATAAAACATAAGGTAAAAAATTACGGAAAAACTTTCTTAATCATATAATCCACTTAAAAAATAAATTTCTTATTTTTTTCCCAAAGGTTACAAAACCTATCATAACTCAATTGTTAGTCTCTACAGTGAAGAGAACCATCTATAACACCCCTCCCTTGTGTGTTCGACTATTGTAACCTAAGTTGAGAAAAGCTAGGTGCTATATGTAATATGGAAAACAAATATATCATTAAATAAATTAATAAATAAATCACTTGGAAAAACCAGACACCAAGAGATGAGATTCTTGTCAAATCCCATTGAGGAATGGGATAGAGATACATATTTCATGATAAGCTTCTAGATGTGATTCTAGATAAGCTTGGAAGGATTGGAGATAGATATCCATCAAGGGAGAAACATAAAAGCTTTGTGGGAGATAAAGGAAAGCTTTTATGAGGAAACGCTTCGTGGGAGATAAAGGCGAGCTTTTCCGGAAAAGACCTAGGCAAATGGAAAATCCATAAAAGCGGGACGCCGCTAATAAAAACTATATCATGAAAGAGGGTATTAAATACCCATTGTATAGATCAATTGGAGGCAGTTGATCCATGACAAGAACCTCGATTCGGGGGAATCTGGGGTGATTCATGGTTGGGTGGTGGTGCTCTGCTCTCCAAGGGATGTTTTAGTTGGTTTCACTTGCGAAGGATGTATTGTATGTTGATTTTGTACTCTCTCCTTTATAGTTATAATTTCAGTTAAAATATGAGAGGTTGTGCTTGTGTTTTTCTCGCAGGAGAATAACTGATTGAATTGCATAGGATAAGTATACATGGGTAAATTTACTGTAAGGTTACTCCTTCTTTTATGTTATTAAAGCATTCAATTCAGTTGCATGGAAGATAGAATTATCTTTATTATGGACATGATGGATTTCTGTTATACATGTGATCTTATTGTATCCTTGCGTGAAGATATAAGTGGGAGCATATTAAGTGGGTGACAATACTTGTACCGTGAGTGATATGAATATGGTAGAAGTTGCATGTGCCAGTTATACATAAATGGATTACCTAGGTTAATGGTTTTTAGGAGAATGATCGCAGTTACACTTGAGACTCCTTTTACAGTGATAATAGTGGAAGCATATTATGTAACTGTTAATACTAACTTGTTATGAGGTAGTCATATGTTACGATGAAAATAACTGTTGAATCTTAACTGGGTAAATAGTAGATGTAATGAAGGAGTTGCATGTGATTATTTGATTTAATGGATTTTATGAGATAATTTTATGCATGCATATGTTAATTAGGACTTATTAATGTAGTCTAAGTTAAGGTTAGTAGAGGAAAATATTAGGTGGAATTGATACAGTAAAGGATATGCCGACCCACCTTGGCTTTTGTATTAATATGATACATGAAGATCGGTTCGAGCACTCGATGTTATCTAGTCTGGGACTTTAATTTTCTGGGCTGTGCATTGGAAATATGGAATGATTGATATCTACTGTAGGCTCGTTGCACAAAGATATATGTCAAAAATCTTTATTTTAATGTTACTTCTACGAGGCTATATGTATATTAATGTTTATACAGTTATTGGCATGAGATATAGGTGGATGCAGATCAATAAGAAGTAAATTCTAGCTACATATCCAAGGGAATCCTAACTATATCTACAGGAAATTTTAAAAATTTATGGAGTTAGGGGCTATATTTCTAGGTAGGCCCAGAAGTATGTTCCAAACAGTATTAGAGAAAAAGTTCAAACACTGAGGCCTATGGAAAATCCACCTCCATAGCATTGACGAATTTTAATTATAAAATCCCAAGATCCGTAAAAATGAAATTGGATCCGAGAAATTAGAAAATGTTAATACAATATTGATTTTCCTGTCATTTAAATTCCTTAAGGATGAATCCAAATGTTAATATGGCTACTGAGAAATTATTAACATATGCATGATAATTTAGATGGATCAAGCAAACAAATTTAATGAAGATGGGGTTATATGCAGTCAAAAACACTGTCCAAAATTCGACATCCCATAAGCATTTTATACTAAGGGTAACATATGATATATATGTAGTTTTTCTTATATATATATATATATATATATATATTATATAAATAAAAGAATATGTGCCATTGCATGGATGTTTTCAACGCAAGAAGCATAATGGTGGCCATGAATGACACCAAGAAGAGCTACAATGTTCTGCAATGGGCTCATGAAAAATTAATTATATCGCAGGATACAATCATTCTCCTACATGCTCAATGCTACTCCATTTCTCCTCTCACAATCAAGCTGGATTCAATCTCTGGAGACAAAAGTGTTGACCTTATATTTTCACCAGTTGTAGAAATTATGCAAATTCTCTACAGATCTAGCTCTAAGACCATGTAGAAAATCTGACCGTAGATTAACCCGATAATGCAATATAACCAAAGCAAAATACTATAACCTACTTCTACTATCAATTTGTGAAAGTTTAAATATTCAGCTAGATCAAGATGAACACATATAACCAGAAGAAGAAGAATCAATGCACAATACACATGAAAATACTTTGGGGAAAGCCTCAGCTAAAAACCCCACTATCTGTATAATCATAAAAGGTGGAAATACATCAGAATTATACAAAGCCTTAGATCTCACAGCTAGCCAGCTCTCAGTACAATCCTCCTGGATGCTCACAGGCAAACCTGGCTTCTCGCAAGCCTTCTCCTCTACCCTCCAAGCTCCTATTTTCTTGCGCTGTTTCTCCTGGGTGATCCTCTTACTACCAAGTGGAACACTGATCTCTCACACTAATCTCACACCCTATCAAAACTGCACAATCCTCAAGGAACCTTACCTTGACTGCATGCATGAGTTTCCTTTATAGGAAAACACATGCAACTGATAGTACACTGTCCTTGTCTTTACTCTCAACTGGGTCTTTCTTATAATAGACATGCATGAGTTACTGATGAGGGAATCTTCAGTTATCTGGAGTACGCTAGTTGAGTGTTGAGTGCATGCATGCATCAACTCACTGATAACCCACAATTAGTTCCTCAAATAATTTGGAACTAATTTAACTGGACTTAACTCAGTAAACTGAGTTAATTAATTACAACTCAAATATAACTCAATCTTATCTCCTTAATTAAGGGATAATCTCCTTAATTTAAGGGATAA
>APFE031601367.1:60932-74408 GCA_000404065.3 Pinus taeda | reverse complement strand
TCTTGCATGACTTCAGAAAGACTTCTAACTTGAATTTCTCCAACTAATTAATCCATAATGAATTAATTAATTATTTCCAAGCAGCTGGTGAGACTAAATTCGATTTTAATTCACAATTTTAAATCAAGGAAAATTAAAATTAGAATTTTTGGTTTCTATTTTTATCATTTCTTGTTGCTATTTTCAACACCAGTTATGCAGAGGATTATATCCTAGAAAACCTAACTATATGTATGGAGCATACAATGATTTCAGTGTTATCATAATCGTTTCTGTCTATTTATCAAATAATTTCCATGAAATGTTCGAGGAACTCAAGTTTGTTAGATTGGTCGTCGATAGCATGTCGAACCCTGTAAACATGTCCAACTCTTGTTGCATGTATTCCGAATTATCTAGGACCACACTTGAGTTATATTTTAATTAGTGTGCACTATATATGGGTTTCCTTTCCCTCACGAACATTGAATATACTTGAGCAATGCCTCTGCTCTCCTGTAGATGGCAATGGTTTGGGGCACTTGCTATGCCACTGGGGAAAGTAGATTTTCTTTCAAATATGATTAAAAAGTTTCTCAATCATGATGTATGCTGATGAGGTTGACTGTAGATCATGGTTTGTGCGTAAACAACAACACAAAATCCCGGCTACTGCTATTTCCTCTTTTTATAGATGCTGCCTTTCGGGTGTCTTGTCATAGTTTGGAGGTATGCGAGTTGGCCACAAAGCCAACAATATCGTTTCATGAAAGATTGCAGAGAATCCGTAGCCGTTGTTTCCTTTGTTGATTGAAAGTACCTAGCTGCTGGGTTGAAGGCAATAGGTTGAGATGATTATAATCATCATCATTGCTATCCATACATAGATCCCTGTGTCATGAAAGGATAATATTGGGAAGAAAGGATACTGCATATACTCACATTCAACCGAGGGTTTTAAAATCCAATATGTAGAGGTTACGCAACATTTAATAAAGCAACTCGAGCCTGAATGCAAGATAGCCTCTTAAACATTTGCTGGAATTAGGCTCTTGTGAGTATTGATTATGACATATTTGGTGTTTGCAAACTCTCCACACCATGAGAAATTTTTTGGCACTACGTACACAAGGGTGAATGCGCACTATGTCTTGCTCAGTGGGAGTTTAGCATAACTCATAACAAAGGGATTCTATGGAGATGTCAGTTTTCTTGCTCTTAAGTATCTTTTGATAACATATTGGGGTTTATGAAAATAGTTACTTGGATATGACATGACTTACTGACTTGCACCTAGTCCTCCGTATTATTTGATACGCGAAGCAAGGTACGTAAGACTTGAGGAAAGATTGTATTATCATCATGGAGGAACAAAAATGCTTCCATCCCACAACCGAATGGGAACTCGTAGATTGGGAGCACAAGAGCACGAACACTGACTTAACCTCTCAGTACAAACATTTCGTCTAAACGCATACTCCATTGAAGATTGTGCCTCTGCTTAATACCTCTCACTGGAACTTGTTTTATTTCGGGCTCAACCCACTTGCGCTCTATCAAACGGTCATCCCATGTCAGCAGGAACTGACCATAACCGCACGAAAAGATGTGGAAGGCGAATTTGTAGCTCTTGAATATGAACAATCAGACAAAAAAATTATATTATTTTAGCCATGTTAATAGTCTGTCTATGTATTTAGGACTGAACTTAGTAACTCATAACTAAGTTAAACATGATTATATATAGAAAGCATAAGTGAAGTTTGATGTATAAAATAATTTTCATTCACCCTGTTGGAGTTGGGAAAAGGCCACTTTTTAATGCAAGCTAGTAGATACTGAAACATTATTTTGTTTTTGTTCGTTTGTTTTTTTTTTTATTGGAACTTTTCTAGATTTCATCTTGTCATGATTGTGGCATTGTTAGAGTAAGAAAAAGAGTAATATTAAGCATGGGAAAATTGGGAGCATCACATTATAATAAATATGGTTGCATTAAAATAGTGGGTAAATGTGGTGTAGCCCTTGCAAGTACAAACCTTGAGAGGTGTATCGTTTAGGTGCCTTTATTTAATTACAGATTCGCTGAATTAAGTAGGAGAATTTGGTATAAACTCATGTTGTTGATGTAATGGTTATGATGGATAGTTCTCTTACCATGCTTGAAAATTCGGACTTGTGTTAATAACCTTCCTTGCACAAATGGCTAGGAATAAATTAAGCAGAGACTTGTACTGCATGAGATGGGTGTTGTACTGCCATGTGGTGGCAACAATGGAATGTCAAGAATAACACAAATAGCTAG
The DNA here is from genome assembly GCA_000404065.3 of Pinus taeda. Taxonomy (NCBI): domain Eukaryota; kingdom Viridiplantae; phylum Streptophyta; class Pinopsida; order Pinales; family Pinaceae; genus Pinus; species Pinus taeda. The sequence continues at coordinate 72,124 of APFE031601367.1, read as the reverse complement.
CATGCTAATAATTATTCATATTGTGGCTCCTCGTAAATAGGGAGTTTAAATTTTTATCTATTATTATATAGGTTGTCAAAAAAAATAAGTTAAGTTTTGAAAAGTGATATGCATAGCATGTAGAGATTTGGCTTTTCATCCATGTATGGGATTTTAAGTTGCTTGAACTATATTTGAGGCTATATTTTTTTAGCATATATGCATGGGTTGTTATGTGTTCATGATAAGCATGAAAAGTATGCATGAACAACTTATGATTATGTCTTAGAATTAAGAGTTGGGCTCGATGAGGAAACTAAAGGATATTAATCCTTACTGTCATGAGAAAAATCTTATAACTAAGTTGTTATTGCATGCTATGTGCCATAGTGAAAAAATGGCTTAAAATTGATGATGATAGATTTTGTTTAAGTATGGTTATAAGATACACATATGGCATGAAAAATTGACGCTATGCTATGTTGCATATGGCTATTAGAATGTGATCAAGATTAGCTAAATAAAATCGCTGCTTTGATATTGAGAATGACGATGATATGTAGTAAAATCATGAAGGTATTGTTTAACCTAATTCTACCATCATATAGAACAATCCATAAGTTGGCTATGATTTTATATAGATGGTAAGATGATGCTCTAGGGAGGAGCATATCTGGTATATGTGTACTAGGAATTACTTATATGTGTTACCTAAAGCATTGCTAAAGTGGGAAAATAACATGGTTGGTAATATTAAAAGTTTACAAAATTTAAACTATGGATAAACATTCTTATGTGGATATAATGACATGATTGGAAGGAGAGGCTTATAACAGGATAATTTAATAATTGATAGTTATGAACAAAACATAATCATCAGATTAATACAATATTAATCCTATTAAACAAGTAATGCATATATGAGCATAATATGCCTATGTGACTTACATGAATGACTCATTGGGGAATACAATGAGATGCATGAATGTGCCTTAATATGTAAAGGAATCACAAATTCCCACAACTAAACTATAATAAAATTAAAGAAGAAGTTATCATGTAATCTGGGTGTGAATGGTTTTGGATAAGGAATCCAAGATTAAACTATGATGTCTTAACAATCATTAAAGGAATATATGAGCAAAATGAAAAACTAAGAGTCATTACACCAATGATAAACATATCAATTGTTCGTTAGTTATAGTATGGGAAGAGAGACTCCCTCGAAAAACTTTATATTGAAATAAAGTAAAAAACAATTAATTTAGTAAACAATAAATGGTTGATAGATGACATGATCAACCTAACATATTTAAAATTTTAAGACTGTATTGTTGCCATATAAGGGCAAAGCCTAAATAAAATACCAACTCATGAATGTAATATAGTGATAAGTCATCTTATCCTATTCATATCGAAAATCAAATTATGAGTTGTATGATGACTAAAAAAGAACATAACTTTAGCAAATGAAGTTATGCTAAGAAGATCCTAGGAAGGGATGGGAGATGTAAAGGACAAGGCTTGTTTTAACATGAGGCTAAATACTTTAAAAATTGTCTTTTAAATCTAACGTGACTGTATTAATCAGTGCACATGCAAAAACCTAACGTAATTAGCCTTGTATATGGGTTGCCAATAAATGAATCATCTTAATAAGAAAATGATCACCTTAATGAATAATTATGCATACTTTATTCAACATTCATAGGTTGGGATCTGCGGGATTCCCGTTAAGTAAAGTAAGAGTCATAAAGAACATGTTAACCTACCTTGACTCAGAAATGAGATTGGTAGGTGGGTGTGAAAAAAAAGAAAAAGAGGTACAACCAATTGTATACATACTTAATGATATGATAAGGAGGTCAATGGACTAACCTCAAAAGCACATCCACTGTACATACATTATGGAAATCTAAAAGCAAGTTTTGATGCTACTTCCAAGAATGCTATGAGATATTAAGCAGAAAATGGGGAAGGCAAAAATATTTTGCTGAATTACAACTCATAATGATTTAAAAATCTAATGCTAACATAACACATGCATTAAGTAAGATAAGAAAGGATAACCAATTCCTTGGTCTTAAGGATGTGAAGTGGAGAGTAGTATAAGTTTCACTTATAACTCCTGCATGGGAGTTGTATGCAAGTGTTGGAAGAAGGAAATTCTATGACATGATTATTGAGAACTACCAAAATTGTTCTGATGGGCATAAGACTTCAATTATCCATGATAGACAGAATATCAGAGTCTGCTTTATAATGTATTTCATTTTTATTAAACCTGGTACAGGTGACAGATTAAAACCCAAAATTAAGAGTTATAGGTATGATCAAGTGATAGTGGGTAGGATGTCTGTTATGATACTATTATATTAATATTGTTGCAACCACATGACATAGGAAAATAATTTCTAAATAATGGCACTTGAATAGTATGCTATAAAAACTTTCATTGATGAAAATTCCTTATAAACTGAGCACAGTTGTTCTACTTACCAGAAATAGATGACAAAATGTTTGGCATGATACTAACATGGTGGGAAACATGTGGATAAAGTTATGTCATGCAGGTGATGCTATGAGCATGGTATGATGGGCAGTAGCACAAATTGTACTATGTACAAGCAGTACATATGGTATGCATGAAGACACTGGGTGGGTGTCTGATAGGACAATCAACTGGGAGGTTGCACAAAAAAAAGGAAACTAAGAAGTGGTTCAAGGATAAGTAACCATGGTTTAATTGCAGTTTGGCATACATACGATTATGATGAGTATATATTGTTATGATGTAATATGCATATTAATGTGGAAATACGCAAATTGATTTGTTGTATGCATAGAAACTACATGAAGCAAGTGTTCGGAAAGAACATAAAGGCTTGGAAGAATGCAGGGGAGAGACATGCATTTCTTCAACTACAATAAATGACGGGCAATACAAGCCTTAGCTACTATAGTAGTATTGTGTATCAAGTTTTGTTGTTAATTGTGGAAAACTCTGTTGAACTTCTGCATCTAAAATTTCTTACAAATTGTTGAAAACAATGTTACAGGTAGCTAGGGAAGGAGATGTGGTAGGAGTACTCCTTGTAACGATATACCTCAGAATATTTACATTAGATGGCAAGACCATGAGAGCCGTGGATTCAGAAGCCAAATTCCTGTGAACAAGGACATGATGCAAAAATACACCGAGGACGGTGTAAAATTCAAGGGGGGGAGTATGTAACACCCCTCCCTTGTGTGTTAGGCTATTGTAACCTAAGATGAGAAAAGCTAGGTGTTATATGTGATATGGAAAACAAATATATTATTAAATAAATCACTTGGAAAAGCGAGACACGAAGAGATGAGATTCTTGCCAAATCCCATTGAGGAATGGGATAAAGATAAATCTTTCATGATAAGCTTCTAGATGTGATTCTAGATAATATTGGATGGATTGGAGATAGATATCCATCAAGGGAAAAACATAAAATCTTTGTGGGAGATAAAGGCAAACTTTTATGAGGAAAATCCTTGTGGGAGATAAAGGCGAGCTTTTCCGGAAAAAGACCTAGGAAAATGGAAAAATTCATAAAAGCGGGACGTCGCTAATGAAAACTATATCATGAAAGAGGGTATTAAATACCCATTGCATAGATCAATTGGAGGCAGTTGATCCATGGAAAGAACCTCAACTCAGGGGGAATAAGGGGTGATTCATGGTTGGGTGGTGGTGCTCCGCTCTCAAAGGGATGTTTTAGTTGGTTTCACTTGCAAAGGATGTCTTGTATGTTGATTTTGTACTCTCTCCTTTATAGTTATAATTTCAATTAAAATATGAGAGGTTGTGCTTGTGTTTTTCTCGCCATGAGAATAACTAATTGAATTGCATAGGATAAGTATACATGGGTAAATTTACTGTATGGTTACTCCTTCTTTTATGTTGTTAAAGCATTCAATTCAGTTGCATGGAAGATATAGTTATCTTTATTATGGAAATGATGGATTTTTGCTATGCATGTGATCTTATTACATCCTTGTGTGAAGATAGCAGTAGGAGCATATTAAGTGGGTGACGATACTTGTACCGTGAGTGATCTGATTATGGTAGAAGTTTCATGTTCTAGTTATACATAAATGGATTACCTAGGTTAATGGGTTTTAGGAGAATGATCGCAGTTACACTTGAGACTCCTTTTACAGTGATAATAATGGAATCATATTATGTAATTGTTAATACTAACTTGTTATGAGGTAGTCATATGTTACAACGAAAATATCTGTTGAATATTAATTGGGTAAATAGTAGATGTAATGAAGGAGTTACATGTTATTATCTGAGTTAATGGCTTTAATGAGATAATTTTATGAATTCATATGTTAATTAAGCTTTATTAATGTAGTCCAAATTATGATTAGTAGAGGAAAATATTAGGTGAAATTGATACATTAATGGATACACCATCCCACCTTGGCTTATGTATTAATATGAAACATGAAGATCGATTCTAGCACTTGATGTTATCTAGTCTGAGATTTTAATTATCTGGGCTATACATTGGAAATATGGAATGATTGATATCTACTGTAGGCTCGCTACATAAAGATATATGTCAGAAATCTTTATGTTAATGTTACTTCTATGAGGCTATATGTATATTAATGTTGAGACAATTATTGGCATGAGATATAGGTGCATGCAGATCAGTAGGAAGTAAGTTCTAGCTACATATCCAAGGGAATCTTAACTGTATCTACAAGAAATTTTAAAAATTTATGGAGCTAGAGGCTATACTTCCGGGTAGGTCCTGGAGGTATGTTACACCATCATTGACTACTATCCACAAATGCAGGTTAATCACTGTTATTCAAGGATGCCACCTAAAATCACACATTGATGGTCCATCATGGGGCAAACTTCGACTCTTACTAGATGTTTCTAGATCTTTGAGTTGTTAACATGTTTCCTTATATCCAAGGAAGATGACCTACCAACCAGTCAAAAGTGGTTTTAATTCTTACTCTAAAACCAAAAAAGGTGGAATTAAAGCTATATAGTATTTGTAAGAAAGCCAATATCTCATACGTGAGACCAAATATCATCCATATTCATAGTTTAACCTCTTGCCCAAGAGGTAGGAATCAAAATTCCTCTTGGATTTTCATATTTAAAGAGAACACAAATTTGGTAATTTGAAGCATTTAAAAGGAAAATGTCTAGAAAAAAAGTTAATTAGATCTACAGATGATGGTTGAAGAGGAGTATTGTTCTTCTCAAAGAAATTAAATTTCCACAAATGACATTTTTAACTCTTAATAAATATATTAAGAATTTTTAGATAATTTGATTTGTCTTAAACATCACTTTCGAAATGAAAACAATTCTTAATAATTTTCGCCATAATATATATTTAAGATATCTCAAAAATAAAAAACATACCTTGCCATGCAGATACTTAAAATGAAACAACACTTTCGTGACAAACTTCAATTGCATTTGTGTTGTAAACTCAACAAAATACCCCAACATTTAAGTTAGCTCCAAATATATTTTACTAATAGCCTCAAAATCATGGAATAGGTAGAAATAAAGACAAACAAGAAGGGTTATCAAAATAATAATATCATATTATTCATAATAATGAAAATATTAGCAATTATTCTTGAAGATGCAAAAAAATAATGAAAATATTAGCAATTAATCTTGAAGATGCAAAAGCAATAATGAAAATAATAGCAATTATTCGTGAAGATGCAAAAGCATGTGGTTATAGGGCTAATGATCGTTTCAATTTTTATGTGCATTGTAGTTAGGAAAATATTTGTTGTGTTGTGGCACATTTCCCAAAAACATATTGTTGTTGGTTGAGAAAGAAGATTTTTCTCATGTGAAATGACATGACCTATTAGAAACTAACATATTGCAAGGATTCAAAATTTCATACAATGTAGGGTTTGGTTTTACTTTGTGTATCAAAAATATTTTAGGTATTGTGTGAAAATAATCCTTTAAGCCATGTTATGATAAAATATTGTGACGATGTGACATGTCATGACAAAAACTAGATGAAGTATGATACATTATATTGTGCTAAAGATGTTTTCATTGGATATATCACATGCCAAGAAAAACGTTAGCACTATGAATGGTCACATCATGACAACAATATTTTATTTGTGATATGTTACATCACAAGAGATTTTCTGTGCAATTCATGAAAGTGTTTAAAATCATTGCAATACATAGTGACCATGGTTAAACATAATTAACCAAGATTAAATATGGCTGATTAATATCGCCCATGTTAAACCATGATTGACTATGCTTGACCATCTTCAACCATTGTTTATTATATTTGAAAATGTTTGACTATAATGATTCAACTTGTTTGACAATGGATAATGATGGTTTGGCAATGGTTGGATACGTTTCACCAATATTGACCACGTATTGAAATGTTTGGCTATGGTTGAATATGGTAAATTATGGGTGAATATTTTTTTATATGGTTTCCATGCTTGACTAAGTTTGACTGTTTTCAATCGTAGTTGACTATTTTTTAGAATATTTGATTATGAATCACCATGTTTAACTATGGTTAATGACTGTTAGAGATGTACGATTATGTTGGAACATTGTTATCTTGGTACATATTACATCTCATCAATATTTCTATCTTTGTAACACATCACACCATACCAAAGTTTGTTTCGTGTGATACATAAAATACAAAACCTTTCTTTGGCCATGACATAGTGTATATCCCAATATTAGACACACGAGGTTCCATCTATCTTGAAGGATTCCCTCATTCAAGTGAAAAATGTGTGCAAATTATTGAAGAATTAATTCCATCTGATACATCGCATTACATGAAAATTGTGGTGCGATGTATTGCACGAGAAGAATAAATTCATACGATATAATGTATCACACAAAAATAACTTTTCATATGATGCTTTGTATTGCATGAATTTATTTTTCTTGTGAAATATATCACACTAAGAAAAAATTTCATGTGATATGTTACACTGCATGAAACAATTATTTTAGTGTGGTGCAATGCATCACACAAAAAATTAAAAGATTAGTGTTGTACATCACATCTCACATAAATGTATTTGCATACCATTTGAGGTGTCTCATGGAGAAAAAATTATTACATGCTAATCATGCTATAAAATTCATCGAAGTAATCAAGGATGATTACACATTTCCCAATTCCTTCATAACATAGTGACAAATCCATGGATCACTTCACTTTTTTCTCAAAAGTTCAGTTGAATTGAAGGAGCTTATTGTTCGATCCTCAAATTGTCTTTTATTTTAACATATTTTCCCCTTCTCTTCATCCATTCCATACTTTTTATGATATATTTATAGGCGATAAGGTCATTTGAGTCATCCTCAGCCATAACAAAAGGTATCAAACAAATGTAGCTCGTAAATCTATATTTTCTTTATGAAATTAACTGAAATATCACTATGGCTACTAAATTGTGCAATTTCTATAGCTAATTATAATTTCCGTAGCTTATTCCATGGTTAGACAGGCTCTAGATTTTTTTCAAGGCAATTAAAAGACATGGATCGATGCCAAATATTGAAAACATGGATACCCACCTATTATGCTTACTCAAAAAATCATAAGGTTCAAGGATTTGATTGGTGAAAGTACATGTCAATTATGTTTTGTTCACATGCAAGGGTTTCAAGAAATCAGTTTTGACATCAAGCAAGTGTGGCAAAGGGTGGCATCAAGCAATCGAGTATTTGAATTTGAATAACTGATGTGTAGATAAAGATCGTTCACATGATTTTCTATGAAAGAGAAAATCACGCGAGATCAAATTCCTAATTGAATTCGAATGCTCTATTGCTAATCCTAGAACTTGCCTTTCGACATTATATTCTTTAAGTAGTTAATATAGAAACAATATAAATATAGCCTTGATCTGGAAGATGGGGATGATCATTAAGAGCCTCCGAGACTTATAATTGTTGCTACTAAAAATTTGTTTTTATAATATGATGGTGGGGGCTGTTGATTGCCACGCTCCCCACTAGGTTTCGATTTCGATGCTGCGCTGCAGCGTATATTTGATGTAATGTTGTCCCGTCATACAGACGTATATAATGTAATATGATTGTAACATGTGGCTTCTTCAGCGGGATCCTTCCCCTGAAAAAATCACAATTACTCTATTTTATTCTATTCGGATGCATTGGTGATCAACTCGTTGGATTGAGTAATTAGATCCTTACGCTCGACAGGAGGCGCCCTCGAAGAGTCGTAAGATCCTTTCTAGAAGTTATTTCGATTTAATTTTTCAATCGTCCTGAAACTTGTTAATGTTTTTCACTCTCATATATAAATGACGCTCCCATATATAAATCCCATGAACCAATTCATCGTTACCTATTTGTATGCTCATCCTCCAAATCCTTTGTTATGTTCACTATGTGTTCATGCGCCCGTATGAAAGTGTTTCCAATGTGTTGTCTCTACTTGTAAGTGTATGGTAGAGCTTCCATTGCATTATCTATGCCTGGGAATGATTATGGTTGTGCATCTATTTGTGTGCCTCTATTTCATGTGATATTGTTGGTATGTGATGTATATAAAAATCTGTCAGTATGTGTTGTGATTCGAGGTTGAATTGGATTACAATAATCAGAATAGTGTTATCACGCTAGAACCAAGTCATTAAAAGGTTGAAAGCCATATTCATTTTTAGAATGATCCTCCAAGGCTTGTTTTTATCCACTGCTATAGGATTTGTTGCTTGCACCCTATATACCATCCATCTAGGAGGGTCCATATTGATATTCAATATATTTGAATATGCTCTTTACCCTTATTCTCTAATCGTTCCTTCTTCCTTTTTTCAAATAAATTATATGTATTATTATAATTAACCATACTAATTATTTATTTATTATTATTATTATTTAAATTTGTAGCTAGGTGAGCTTATCATCTACTTCTCTTGAAAAGAAGAGCATTACAGTCAAGTTCCTACCCTCGGTCTTTGTCTTTATGCAAGCGCCTATTTAACATTTTTGCCCTTCTTTCAATGATATTAATGTTAAGTAAATTGTTTCTTTAACAATGTGGTTTTTCCAACTTCGATTCCATATTTTTCTTCATATTTCCTAGGCAGCGTGGGGTTGGTTTACAGGTTCTAGATACTATGGAGAAGTCATAGGTAAAGAATAACAAATGCGAATCAGGCTTAACTTTTTCCCTTTTTAGTAAATTAGCCATGGGCTCTCGTTTGTGTGGGTATTTTTTTTAACTTATAAAATATTCCATATTATCACATTCTTTTGACTTTGCTTTCCTCCATTTATATTTGTAAATTAGATGCTATTATATAATACCATGAGTTCATTTTAATACAGTCAAAGATGTTAATATTTATGTTTGTTTTTGTAAATTAATGGTTGCTTTTTCATCCATGAAAAGAAGGAAGCAAAGCTTGCTATTGAATGACATGGATTCCAACAAGCTATTCTTCATCTATTTGTCTTAAAAGCTGATGTTTATGTATCTACTCTATTGTTTTTCATGGATGTTTGAAATAGGCTTGGACATTAGAATTTTAACGTCAACTACAACTAGCTCAACATCATCAATCTTGACAATTAAGTTCAAGTAGCTCAAGCTTGTTAGTTTTGAATTGATTAACAATAATATAACTAAAATATTGCAATACATTTCATCAATGGAAACATTTTGTCCCGTTTTAACATCTAGCCATCGACTTTTGTATGTCGCGAAACTAAAACTACATAAAAAATACATATATACAAAAAAAACAATGACATTTCCACCACTTGTCGATTTTTCCTATTACTTTAGAATCAGGTCTATGTCTAAAACAAGATCACAAATACACTGAAATACACACAAATCCAAGAAATTTGCACAATAGAAATGTAACAACAATGAATCAACAAAGTACACAAGAATTTGCAAACCCAAAACTTCTTTATATGACAACTTTAATACAACAAACATAAGGTTCTCGTACTAGGGATCATGTCCCTTACAATTAGCCCTGATACAAGGAAAACGAGGGCTTGAGGTCAATAATGTTTGACACTCAATCTACCCAAGATTAAGAATAAACTTGACTTGTTGAAGAATCGCTTGACCACAAGCCTTTCAGTCCGCTTGTCTTGAACACCTAGAAGGTCCTTTCCCACCTATCTCACAAAGTTACTGCTACGCCAATACCTATGCACATCAAGTTTCTCATAGGGTTATGTTGTCCAAAAAACTTGTCAAGTCTTTCAGTCCACTTGTCTTGAACACCTAGAAGGTCCTTTTCCACCTATCTCACAAATTAACTGTTATGCCAATACCTATGCACATCAAGTTTCACATAGGGTTCTGTTGCTCAAAAACACTTGCACAATCCAACCTCAACAATATTCCTTCACACAGCTCAACAAATGAGTTAGATTCTCATAGTCCCTTAGTTCATAAAGGTGATTGTATATAGCCCTTAACTAGCTATCAAACCCTTCTTGGTTGGACAAACCTCCAAGCATATATCTCAACACATAATATCCTTAGTATATCATTCCTCCATATGTCCCAATTCCCTCTCTCTCTACACAACATGACACGTTTCTTCACTATCCAAGGCCGAGGGAAATTTTAGCCTCCTTAAGGGCCAGATCTTGCCACTAAACGTAGACACTATTATTGATTGCTTGCAATCCTTCTCAATAGGTTGAACAAAGGCACATCAACCCTCTTCTACAACTTGAACCTCCCTACTTATGCACAAAAACATCAACATACCTTGTACAAAGAATTTATAGGCTTATTCTTGCTTAGATGGATCTACGTTAGGGCTTCATACACATAATCAACGTCCTTCTTTCCTCCCAATCTCAGCTTGAACCAAGCCCTTTTAGGGAACACACCTCCATAGAAAACTCAACCTTTTCACTGAGAAAACCTCAACCTTCGTCACACAAAAATTTAGACCATAAAACTTCTCTCCAAGGATATAACTCCTCCTGAGATGTGAGTCTCCCTTTTGAAGATTTTAACCCCATACATAAATTACTTGCATACGAATTCTAGAACACAGAAAATAAACAATGCGAGAGAATAACACATAAAACACATATACACAAAGATTTTCCCTTGGATCCCAAAACCGGGACTACCAGCTTGATTTTTCATTATGTTCCTTTCAAT
>APFE031601367.1:16561-56879 GCA_000404065.3 Pinus taeda | reverse complement strand
TTCATCAAAATGCAAGGTAGTTGCATTGCTACCTATTGCAATAACCAGACTATCCCACGAATCTGGTAGAGAACACAACAAACTGATGCACTTATCTTCATCTGAAATGTATAAAATTTAGTGGTGAGAGAGGTAGAGATAAATATTTTATTTTAATAAAATTTGAAAAATGTTAAATTATAATGTGAAAAATAAGTTGAATGGTTTATAATTAAATTAAAAAAATTTAACATGAAAATGAGTAATATTGTATTAAATTTGTGCTTGATCGCAACAAAATACACTGGGGATGCATCTTCAATATTCACTTATGGCTATAAATCATGGACAACGCTGACCTTCTACATCAAAAGACCCAAAAAGGCTAACAAAGGGTAGACTATAATCATGTTTGCATGATTACAGAAAAAACCCAAGAAAACTAACATAAGGTAGACTATTATCATGTCTACATGATTACATAAGTCAAAAATCCATATCAAACAAAGGAAAAATTATTAGTGCATCCACATTATTAAAAAAGCCAAAAATCCACTTGTTGAGCTTGTTGGAGATGTTAATCACTATTTGTGGTTGACCCGTTGAGATATATCTCTTGATTTCCTATATCATGCTATGCTTGTCGAGATTTTCCTAAGCTTCTTTACTTAATTTAGGGTCCATAACAATATTCTTGGGTGCATCGACTTCGTCAACCAAACGAGAAAACTAAAATTGGAGAGTCACAAGCTTATCTGTAAGATCAATTTGGGTGTGAGACATTTGACAAGATTTAACTTGAAGATCATAATCTGCCTTGTGGAGTACTTCATGGGAAGACAAATAATGAGAACAAGGATTTTCTGCTGAGGAGGGATCTAAGTCTGAATCAATGTTCATTATACCACCTTGAGCAGAAACTCGACATAGATTGGTGGCAATAATTTGCGGCTCTAATGAACTTCTGATGCCTTTCATACTTATGATGTAGAGAGATGAGCGCTCCATGATAAGCCTTGTAGTATAAATTTGGATCAGGGAATTGATACAAATCACATATACTTTTAACAAACTTGTGGGGAAAACCAATAAGAACTTGTAAAATGAGGGCATAAGGTGGCGTCACCATAGTCCCAAACCAAGGAATTGTAATGCTTTTTAGAAGGAGAAGACAACCGAGGAGCTGGGTTAACCAATGGTTTCACAAACCCATTTATCACATTCCAATTAACAACCAAGCTGAGGTAGGAACTTAATTTTCTGGAATTTCCATCCATACCTAATTTTGTACAAATAACAAAGCTAAAAACTGGAAATTCAAATGTATCTTCGTGAAATAAGGTCTGTGCTAGATCGAGACCCACAGGGCAAGACTATCCTGGTTCTTTTAGGTTGGCCTCCAAATAGCAAGGCCAAAATGGCAGAGTTCCCACAAGAAGGAATACCTCACCCACCTCGACAACACGTAGTTGAGAAACAAAAGTTTTAATTAGAGCTCCTCATAGAGCTGCTAAAAGGGAAACTACCTTAGTGCCACAATTGAATCCGAGAGCTGAACAAAAACCAAAATCACAATTACATGAGAAGAGGACACACTTGGAGGGAGGAGTGCAAAGTGGAATGACACAAAAGAAATGCATATTTCCAATTTAACACTACAACCCCTGTCATTCCACATGAATTCCATCTCCATAACAATAAATTTCCATGTGCATCATCCAAGAAGGTTCATCATTATATTGATTGAAGGGTAATTCCAATGCTTGTGTAGGTGAGTGTTGATGTTTGAGCATACGAGGTAGTAGGAAATGCCTTTGCATGACGACAAATTATGTAACTTGACATGTTTCGAGAAGAAACCATGCCATCATAAAGCCTCACAGATGTATTACTGGATTGAGTGCAATAATTACAAGGAGCAGGGAGTGATGGGTAATAAGGATATATTGGAAGGGGAAAATATTTAGTAATTTTTCTTGATACAACCATATTCCAATAACAAACGGGCTTAAGGAAGATCCATTCTTTTGGAGACATTAATTCAATTAGGGGATCAGACATTTGTTCTTATGCTCATTGATCTCAAGCTGAGATTCTTCTAGAGATCAAGCTTGTTTCTCCTTCATATCGACTTCCATATTGTGGACTTTGAGAACGTGATAAAATTTCCTAGAGAGAAAATATGCCATTAAACTTTTGATTCTATGGAACACCTTAGCCAGAGAGTTGTCTTTTGGATTGTTTTCACTGGTAAGATACTGGATCGTACTCAGTGAGTCTCCTAAGATGATTATGTCTTCCACACCTTTATCTTTGGTGATGAATAAACCTTGTAGGAGCCCATTCATCTCAACTTGATTGTTAGTTTTTCTTCCTAAGCCTGATGAAAATTTACTTCAGTTATTTCATCAAAATCAATTAAAATCCCTCCCCCTCGTGCCACCCCTATTATAATTAAATAATTAAGAAATAATTTATATGTAGTTTTATTTAGGTTTTAATTGAAATCTTTTTTTAAAGAGATATAAATTAATGTGCTTTGAAACATTTGAACTCTTATTGGTATACTTAATTTACAAACTATTAAATATATTTTTGTATTATAATAATAATTTATTAGGTTTTCATTTTTTGTAAAAGAATATTAGTTTATACTTGCATATGAAGTTTACAAATCACTTTCAAATTTCGAAAGCCTAAACCTTTGAGTACAAGATGAACTTAGCAAGCACCCCTCATATATAGAAATTTACTATGGTGGAAGACTTTAAAAATATAATCAAACATACGATATTGGGCACAACTCCTCTCGATTCAATACCAAGCTCAATCTTCCATAGAGTTAAACAAGTCTTCTGTTCATTTCTCACTATTGAGTTTTATCATGTGCTAAGGGGAGACAATGTTAAGGTGGATTCGTTCATAAACAATGCAACACATGAGAAATTGATTGTTATCATCATCAACACCAAAGTGTATTTTCAACATATTCCCTAACATCTTTTGGCATTTCCATAGAACATGTACTTTTGGGTCACTTGTCTTGTGTACCTGGTGATATTTCCAATGCATTGACATGATAGCTCTTGTATTACTTGCCTCTGTCTTATTTCATTTCTCATTATGAATTTTCCATCCACATCTCACAACTTCTTGGTGCATTTAATCCTCACACAATGGATTTATCAATGTAAGGGACTAGTCAGTCTCTTAGGTGGACTGGAATTATGAACATCTATGATGTGATTAGGTTTATAGAAAATCATTTGTGTTTGGGAGTCACTCTTTGCAAGAGGCATGTTCTGTTAATGGGTTTATATATGTGAAGGTTGGTGTTTATGCTTTTATGTTTAATGACTCGCGATCTTCCCTATGGATTTTGTTCCACATCTTGTGTCCCCCCTCTTTTTATTAGGTTCACTTCTTCTCAACCTTTCAACATCCTTCTCTCACATCCGATGGTCTTCCTCTCTTCATCTTGCTAATGGAATTTCAGGAACTTCAGTGATTGCATAGAATGTTATGGTGACATGAAGGGTTGATATACACAAATTTTAATAACACACAATCTCAATCTCGGTAAAATCAGGTCAAGCATGCCAAATTCTTAGCACAATTAGGCATTGTAATGGGGATTCTTGTACATAAACACCAAATTCTAAAGGTGGTTAAAGACAAGTTTGTGACACTATGAACCAAATTTGAAAGCCTCTCCCATGGGCATTAGTTTGGGCTTCAGAATCATACTCTTTTAGAAAATTTTATTATTGGAGAAAATGATCACTCAATAAATCAAATTCCATAATTAAATTTGAAGGCACTTGACACTGAATGAAACAGTTGAAGCAACCAACACCAAAATCGAAATATAGTGTTATTTAAAACATAGCATTCTCGCCCACGGGGCATACAATAGATGGTGATGGGGTGTATTGTTAAGATTCTGCATGATTTGAAGGTCACCGGTTCGAAACTCCATAGACAAAAATCCATCCATGTTAAGGGCTAGTGTAGCGGCCCAATGCGATTTCAAGGTGATTTTGATTGCTTAGATATCCCTAAATTGTAATTTCTCCAACCAAAATTTAAACATGTAATCATTTACCATATACTTATTTATTAATATAAATATCCTCCAATTATTTATAAATATACTTTCATTATTCTTTGAAATAAATAAATAAACTACCCACAATAAAATTACTTCGTCGTCTAATTTTTCCATATGCATTTATGTTATAATTATATATAATTATATAAAGTTGGCAACATTGTTATAAATACGTGTTAACCCACTTAACCTTGTAAACCCTTACACCTGATCGTTACGACCTTATTTCTTGCCTAACTTTCCAAAATGAAACTTTTGAATTGGTCACATACATTTATGTCATTTATTAGGCTTGTGTATAAAGTTTAGATGTACATTTGCATTTATATCACAATATACTAATGTGTATTAATAATGATGGTGATAGTTATTATGGAAGATGATGGTGATAGTTATTACTATGATAATGATGTTGGTGGTTTATTAATATTCATTCATTATTTATTTATTTTAATTAATTATTTTGGTTTAGTAATATAAATTTAATGGGAGTAGATATATAATATTTTAAAGAAATATATGTTTAGTAATGATAAATTTGATGTAAATGGATATAAAATATTTAGTTTATATAGAGATAGATATAGATATATTTTTTATTTTTTTTAGTTTCATAAGATCACAATTTTTTTTAACCTATAATATTTTAGGAAATTTTCAATGCCCAGAGTCCTTTTGGAGCTCATGGATTTTTTTTCTTGTTTCAACAATGTTGATTCGTTTTTTTAGGCTAGTTAAAATAAAGAGATATTTTTGACTACTTTTTTTTTTTCAATATGAGATATTGATACTCTAGTTTTAGAAATTATTTCAAGACACATTAATAGGTGAAACACACATTGTAATTTCTGTGAATCTTACAATTTTTTCGAGAATATTGCCCTCTAGGTTATTTTTGTCAAATGTATTCAATTTTTCTTTCAAGAGAAATCTGATCATTTTTCTTCTTGGAAAAAAATAAAGATATACTTTTAATATTTTTTATTATAATTAATCACCTTTTGGTAATATTTTAATTTTCTCTTATTCTCTAATTTTTTATGCACCACAATTTCTTCTTAAATTTAGTTGTAATAATTTCCTAATAAAATTGTTATTTTGAAAAAGATGCTCTTCTTAAATACCAAAATAATTTAGCCAACACTTGGTATCTTTATGCCAACCCTACTTGAACTGTAAGTGGTTTTGACTAATTAACATGTACACATCTTAAATAATAAATTAATAAAACATCAGGAAAAGAATTATGGAAAATTTTTCTTAATCATATAATCCACTTAATAAATAAATTTCTTCTTTTTTTCCCAAAGGTTACAAAACCTATCATAACTCAATTGTCAGTCTGAACAGTGAAGAGAACCATCATTGATTGCTCTGCACGAATGCAGACTAACTCATCATTGTTATCAAGGATGCAACCTAAAATCACTCATTGATGGTCCATCATGGGGCAAACTTCCACTCTTACTAGATGTTTCTAGTTCTTTGTGTTGTTACCTTGTTTCCTTACATCCAAGGAAGATGACCTACCAACCAATCAAAAGCGGTTTTAATTCTTACTCTAAAACGAAAAAAAGTGGAATTCAATCTATATAGTATATGTAAGAAAGCCAATATCTCATACATGAGACCAAATATCATTGTTATCAAGGATGCAACCTAAAATCACTCATTGATGGTCCATCATGGGGCAAACTTCCACTCTTACTAGATGTTTCTAGTTCTTTGTGTTGTTACCTTGTTTCCTTACATCCAAGGAAGATGACCTACCAACCAATCAAAAGCGGTTTTAATTCTTACTCTAAAACGAAAAAAAGTGGAATTCAATCTATATAGTATATGTAAGAAAGCCAATATCTCATACATGAGACCAAATATCATCCATATTCATAGTTTAACCTCTTGCCCAAGAGGTAGGAATCAAGCTTCCTCTTGGATTTTCATATTTAAAGAGAACTGAAATTTGGTAATTTGAAGCATTTAAAAGGAAAATGTCTAGAAAAAAAGTTAATTAGATCTACGGATGGTGGTTGAAGAGGAGTATTGTTCTTCTCAAAGAACTTAAATTTCCACAAATGACATTTTTAACTCTTAATAAATATATTAAGAATTTCTAGATAATTTGATTTGCCTTAAACATCACATTCAAAATGGAAACAATTCTTAATAATTTTCCCTAGAATATATATTTTAGATATCTCAAAAATAAAAAACATACCTTACCATGCATAAACTTAAAATGGAACAACACTTTCATGACAAACTTCAATTGCATTTGTGTTGTACATGCAACATAATACCCCAACATTTAAGTTAGCTCCAAACATATTTTACTAATAGCCTTAAAATTATGGAATAGGTAGAAATAAAGACAAACAAGAAGGGTTATCAAAATAATAATATTATATTATTCATAATAATGAAAATATTAGCAATTAATCTTGAAGATGCAAAAACAATAATGCAAATATTAGCAATTATTCTTGAAGATACAAAAGCAATAATGGAAATATCAGAAATTATTCTTGAAGATGCAAAAGCATGTGGTTATAGGGCTAATGAACACTTCAATTTTTATGTGCATTGTAGTTAGGAAAATATTTGTTTTGTTGTGGCATATTTACCAAAAACATATTATTGTTGGTTGAGATAGAAGATTTTTCCCATGTGAAATGACATGACGTATTAGAAACTAACACATCACAAGGATTCAAAATTTCATACAATGTAGTGTTTGGTTTTACTTTGTGTGTCAAAAAGATTTTAGGTATTGTGTGAAAATAATCCTTTAAGTCATGTTATGATAAAATATTCTAACGATGTGACATGCCATGACAAAAACTAGACAAAGTGTGATACATTACATTGTGCTAAAGATGTTTTCATTGGATACATCACACAACAAGAAAAAAGTTTGCACTGTGAATGGTCACATCATGACAAAAATATTTTATTTATGATATGTTACATCAAAAGAAATTCTCTCTGCAATTCATGAAAGTGTTTAAAATCATTTCAATACATAGTGACCATGGTTAAGCATAATTAACCAAGATTAAATATGGTCGATTAATATCGCCCATGTTAAACCATGATTGACTATGCTTGACCATCTTCAACCATTGTTTATTATATTTGAAAATGTTTGACTATAATGATTCAACATGTTTGACAATGGATAACGATGGTTTGGCAATGGTTGCATACGTTTCACCAATATTGACCACGTATGAAAATGTTTGGCTATGGTTGAATATGGTAAACTATGGGAGAATATTTTTTTCTATGGTTCCCATGCTTGACTAAGTTTGACCATTTTCAACCATAGTTGACTATTTTTTAGAATATTTGATTATGAATCACCATGTTTAACTATGGTCATTGAATGTTAGAGATGTACAATTATGTTGGAACATTGTTGTTGTTGTGCCTCCATTTTTTCCAAATTTTCATGATTTAACTGAATAATGTTATGCTTGTACTAAGTGTCTATAATCATTATTATTCGTTTTACGTATTATTAAGTTATCATTTAGAGGCATTTAGAGCTAACAATTGTTGATCTATGAACTCTTCTTGTTTTGTTAATTTAATGTGAAAATATCATTAATGTCAAGCTCTTTTGTGGCAGATGCTAACATTCCTATAGTAGCAGTTCTTGTACCAGTTGTGCCTACACCAACATTCCTGCACCAGCTCTGCTTGCACCAACATGCCTGCACTAATTTGGGGCTTTCATACATTGACACATCTCTAGGGAGATATGAAAGAGGTTTTTGTTCAAAATGGTGTTTGAACACTTCCACATAAGCAAAGATACACCCAGGTTGTATGGATTCATGTTTATGCAATAATTAATGCCTTAGCCCCAAATTCGTAGCAGTTTCCAAACTACGAACTTCTGCCTCGTTTTCCATGCACGTGAAGGCAAATGAAGAAATTCTAGAACATGGGTTTTGGTCCGAGTATAGCAAATTGACAAAGCCTCAAACCAATTTATAAAATTCATAATGGTATAAAAGTTACATAACGGTCTTTGAGGCAGTTTTCTAAAAATAGATTGTTTTTCCAGAATTTTAGCATCTTAGATTTCAAACAGTCATTTTCGGGCACGATTTTCGAGGCAATGGATCTGAATAAAAATTCCGAGAGAGGTTATTGTTGAAAATATAACAATATAGATTGCCTCCAAACCGTTTTTCGAAATTCGTAACGGTTAAGGAGATACACAGATTTCTTTGGAGGCATTTTGTTAAAAAAACCAATTTTTCCAGAAGTGTAGAAAACGGTCAGACTTGGGAAATTCGTGTTAGATCTTCATTCCTTCAATGGGTAAATGGTTTTACTGATATTCTATTGATGAATATCAGTTTGGATTCAATCCCCATGTTATTTGCTAAAGAAACTATCATGTAAAAACCAATATAAAAGAGAGGAGCTATGTGGGTGTGGGGGGATGGTAGTTTGTATTTTGTAAATTGTATTTCAGTTGCAGAACAGGGAGTTAGATCTTGTTGTGCAAGGAAGGAGGAGCTGTGCACCAGTGGGATGATCCTTGGAGGTGACCATTGGAGCCAGCGCTGCATTATTTAATGAATCTGTAACAAGACTTCTGAAATGAATTTCCTTGGCATTAAATTCTAATTCCTGGTTTCTACTCTGAAATGAGTTTATTTGGCAATCACTTCTGAGTAATTTTGTTTCTCTATAACGTTCTAAGATTGTGATTTAAATTGCTGCAAGGGCAACGAGCTGAATGGTTGGGCCCACCAGCCAGTCCGTTGCCCCAAACCTCTTAACATTCATTTGCTTGGTGTGAGTGTGATCTTAGATAATTTCACAATTTCATTTCATAGCTCTTCTTTTAGTCATTTCATTGTCAATTTCATTCCAAAAGCTTTATTTTACTGTTGTTGTTATTTGATTTTAATATTAATTCTTTTGGATGTATTTTCATAAAGGATGAACTAAAGTAAACGATGAATATTTTAACTGCGTCTCTTATTTATTCTTACAAAGATCTACCCTGATCTCATTGCTGCATAACAAAGTTTATTTCCAGAACGCAATGGTGAAATAATTGCTGAGCAAGAATTCTTGTTAACTTAACTTAACATATACTCATAATTTCCTTTGAATATTAGATGAGACAGATTCCTGCACTTTTGTAGAAAAAACATTTATTCCTGGACTATTGCTGGAAAACATTTATTTCTGCACTGTTGCAGGAAAAGATTTATTCCTGCACTTTTGCAAGCAAATGCTTGGATCAACATGAGGAAAGATTGTGAATCTTGTTGACAAAACGCTCACATAATTCTTCATTATAATTAAATGTTACATATATTATAAGGAAGTATTTAATAAGGTTAGGGTAAACAACATGAATTATATATTGGTTCTTATTGCATATTTCTCTTACAACTAAAGTACTAAATTTTCTTTAAGAGAAGTAGTGCATTATTATTTTGATTCTTCTTAAAGCATTCAATTATTTCCTTAGATTAGTTGAAATGAAGTTGTTGTGTGATTTCTAGTTTAAATTCATGCTTGCAACATAGCAATAATATTTTAAGAGGTTTCACTTTCTTTATCTCTTGAATCACTTTCTTTTGAATGGGGCCTACATTCCCTTGTCCCCTGGACAATTGAGGAAGACTTATTGCAAGAGTCAACTCAACCCAGAAGAGGAGCCAGAAGTAGATTCCCGAAGTGTGTTTACTTTGCTTTAAAAAGTCTTGTTTATTTTTCGTGAATGATGCTCCTTTTGAATTTCTTGCACCAGTTTGGTTTTCATTTAACAGATCCCTCAGGTCGTATTCTGGCATATATTGTGCTATGCCTCTAAGTTTACTTACCCAGATTGACAAATTAAATGTTGGTGTAAATATTGCGTTTTTACCGCCCGACATTTTGACGTCGTTGCCGGGGAGGCGTTGTAGGATAAGGCCTCAATGATTTGTCATGCTTTTCCCTTTCCTTCGCAATTGAATTTCTAGATTAATGAGATTCCCTTGTTTACTGAAGCATATTGGATGACATTCCCAGGGAGCTCACAAGCAAGGTTTTCCTTTATGCAAAGGAGTGATTTCCTTTACTGCAAATTGTGATGCCCGATTTGTTTCTTTCACTGCAATTTGATTTTTATGAGTATTTTTTTTCTTTCTACAAAGTGTGATGCTTGATTTACTGCAATTGACCTTTTGAGTTTTTTAGGTGTTGAAAGAACCCCCCACCCTACATATACACCATTCATGTGCTAACAAATGTACCAGTTGATTGGCTAAAAATAGGAAAATGGTATTTGGACGAATCAACTAATGAGGAATCTTTATGCTGCTATAAAGACATACAATTCATCCAATAAAGAATTAACAATTGAAAAATTTTAATATTTTGATTGAACATAAAAATGATATCATTAAATCTTTAATTTTGAAATTGGATGATTTGCAGGAAGAGTGGGAGCAGGATGAAAACCCACCGCTTATCTTTTGCACCAAGTGTAGAAAGAAACACCTCCTTGGAAAGTGTCTACTTAGTAACCTGAAAATTTGCAAAAATTGTGAAGAGGATCATCTAACAGAACGTTTCCAATGACTACCAGGATTACTAAAGGTACTTAGGAAATCAAGTAAGGAGTCAAATCGACTACCAGGTATAATTCAAAACCCCTTATTATTTGATACTTGGAATAATGATTATTTTCCTGAGCAGGTTCCTCAACATGTTTATAATCTTGCAATTTCATGGCAAACTTTTAATCCTCCTCCAATCGAATATCCTATTGCATGGTCATAGTGGCCCTTTCCTTGGCCCTCATCCTCGATCCAGGAATCACCATGGCCTCAAGAATTGGTTGGATCCTTATCTCTAGGGAAATATCCCATGCAAATTCAATCATATGAGCACCAACAACAACCACAATTTCTTTCCAATGCACCATTAAGTTATCCTCCCCCATGGTCTCAGCCGCATGTGCAACCTTACCCTAGCCTCAATCCATACCCTACCCCTTATCCTAATCCTTACCATACTCCTTATCCTTACCCATACCTTAGTTCTCATTCAAACCCTAATCTGTACCCTAACCCTAGTCCATACCCTTATCCATACCCTAGACCTAACCCTAGTCCAAACCCTAATCCCAATCCAAACCCAAGCCTTAGTCCAAGCATTAACCAAAACCCTAGCCCAAACCATATCATAAACCCTAATCTAAACCATGAGGTTGCGTAGTAGTTGGAACGACCTATTCTTCCGGTTGATTCCCATGTTGAACAAAATACTACATCTTCCATGTTTGGAAAGGGAATGAATTTGGAAACTTCCCCCATTACTATTGAACATTCACCCCGGGAAGTTATCATTCAAGGACCACCAGAGGAGCAATATTTCATTGGAACTTGTTCTCAAAATGTTGTTGAAGATCAAAACCTTAGAATCTCTCTCAAACATTCTCGTCAATTTGGAAATCAAATATTTGAGCCTGAATTTGAGGGATTTATCTTTTGTCTTTCACCAGATTCTTTGTGCCTCCAGGAGAGTGACTATCAAACTGTGGAATACTTGCATCAGTTGGAGAATCATACATATGTGGATTTCATTGAATCCTAGATTCAAGCAGTCATCAAGCCACCTTATTTCGTCATCATTCGGAAACTCTTGGTACCATATCAATTGAGGCAATTGATTTCTCACGCTTTGGTATGTCTTGAAGTTTATTCTTTAAAACTAAGTGTGAGTATAATCAGCATTTTGTTGCGCACTTGGTTGCATTGGAAGTCCTCCTATACTTAAAAGGGAGTCTTCCGCTTCTTAGGGCAGAGTAGGGTAGAAGAATAAAGAAATTCCATGAATAAAGTTGTTACAACAATGCAATTGGGGTTTTGACTTTCAAAGCATAGCCACTAAAACCGCTTTTAATCCACATCAGTTTTTAACACACGCATCTATGACAAATCTTGTTGAGTATGATTCACTCTAATACCTCATGATTTTTCAAAAGTAACAATGATTAACCACTCTAAAGAAGTTGTCATATGAGATATATATTTTCAGTTTCCCTGAGAAGGTACTATTGGAGAGCCCCCTATGGTGGACCACTCTTGTAAAGATCATAATAAGCTATTCATGAGAACGCCAACATTATTAACTTAAAGAATCTTTTAGTCATTATCTGGGATATTTTTAATAAGTCTTTAGGGTAGAGGAACTAGCCAATAATGATTAGTCATTAAAAACTTTTCATGCCATCCCGTACTCTTAAGGAGTAGATCTGTCTCCCCACTTATTAAGTAACCTTTAAGGTTAATCACAATCATAATTTATAAAATATTTAGGGGAGGATAGGAGGTCTCTTGATGAGCCGACCTACCACGATCATGAGACCTAACATGCATGACATTACCGTTGCTGGTCACCAAGCCAGAATAATGGCTTTTAGTTGAAAAGCTGGAAGATAGGGGGTCTCATCACGAGCCAACCTGTTCATTCGTGTTATTTCTTGTGAGTGGCACTGCCATCAGTTGGTTACCAAGCTAAGACAGTGGCCTTCATCTATTTTTTAAAATTAAATAAGATAACTCTGAATCTATATCTAGTAAGTGGGACACAGGGATTTCACTGGGTTAAAAGACATCCCTGCCGAGGTTATAAACACCTGCGGGCAACAGGGCCATGTCTGTGGTATTAAAGTTAATTGTATACTATGATTTACTTGGTTATCTTCATCTTTCCCTAAAATTCATCATTTTATTTCTTGGATAATGGTTTTAAGATGCTTTGAGTTCTATCTTTTAAAAATTAGGAATCTTTAATGATGTGGTACCCTTAGTTAAGGTAATTCTTTGTACTAGATTAAGGAGAAATTTACTTTCGCATCTGCGTGACAATAAATTTAGAGTGTTCAATTTGTTTATTGTTCTAGGAAGGTGTCATTTTGTTATATTTTTATATCCCTTTTTTTGGTATCATAACTCACTCAATTTTTATGGTATTTAGAGTGATGAATTACTCAGTGATGATTACTTACTAGGTGATTGATTGAAAATAATGTGTATTGATTGTGGCTGCCTCTAAATAAGCACTATGTGACCTAGGTACAGGATTGTTGTATTAGGTGAAGGAATATTATGGTAATTTTCTTGAAATTGCGCCTTCTCAACAAAGATTTGATTTTTATCATGATTGTTAATAAGATTATAGAGAGAAATAAGAGCTCTGAAATCTATGACAAGCACAAAATTCAATCGAAACAGGATAACAAGTATGCGATGTCTATCATAAAGGTGCAATATTCATTTTCCATAATTTATGGTACAAAGCATTGCTTTCCTATACTTGATCTTGTTGTAATTATATCATTCCTACGCTCGATACTTTCATAAGTGTTGTAACATGGTTTTAGTTGTCACAGTAATAGAAATGTTGCGGACTTGATGAATACTTTAAATGATGACATACCATGATATCTTCATATTTCCTTGCTAAGATTTTTTTTTGCTGATACTTTTGTTGGAAATCATAATTTGATCTTTAAAACATTTCCCCTGCCTTCTTCCATGTTTTTATGGTCTTATGGTTTGGCTTGCATGAGGACGTGCAAGAAGGTCAGCGTGGGGGAGTGTTGAGCCTCCATTTTTTCCAAATCTTCATGATTTAACTGAATAATTTTATGCCTGTACTAAGTGTCTATAATCATTATTATTCGTTTTACGTATTATTAAGTTATCATTTAGAGGCATTTAGAGCTGACAGTTGTTGATCTATGAACTCTTCTTGTTTTGTTAATTTAATGTGAAAATGTCATTAATGTCAAACTTTTTTGTGGCAGATGCTAACATTCATGTAGTAGCAGTTCCTCTACCAGTTGTGCCTACACCAACATTCCTGCACCAGCGCTGCTTGCACCAACATGCCTGCACTAATTTGGGACTTTCATACATTGACACATCTCTAGGGAAATGTAAAAGAGGTTTTTGTTCAAAATGGTGTTTGAACACTTCCACATAAGCGAAGATACACCCAATTTGTATGGATTTATGTTTAGGCAATAATTAATGCCTCAACCCCAAATTTGTAGCAGTTTCCAAACTACAAAATTCTGCTTCGTTTTCCATGCACGTGAAGGCGAATGAAGAAATTATAGAACATGGGTTTTGGTCCTAGTATAGAAAATTGACAAAGCCTCAAACCGATTTCTAAAATTCATAATGGTCTAAAAGTTACATAACGGTCTTTGAGGCAGTTTTCTAAAAATAGATTGTTTTTCTAGAATTTTAGCATCACAGATTTCAAACAGTCATTTTTGGGCACGATTTCTGAGAAATGAATATGAAAAAGAAAATTCTGAGAGAGGTTATTGTTGATAACAATATAGATTTCCTCCAAACCGTTTTTCGAAATTCGTAACGGTTAAGGAGATACACAGAGTTCTTTGGAGGCATTTTGTTAAAATAACCAATTTTTCCATAAGTGTAGAAAACGGCCAGACTTGGGAAATTCGTGTCAGATCTTCATTCATTCAATGGGTAAATGGTTGTACTGATATTCTATTGATGAATATTAGTTTGGATTTAATCCCCATGTTATTTGCTAAAGAAACTATCATGTAAAAACCAATATAAAAGAGAGGAGCTACGTAGTTGTGGGGGGATGGCAGTTTGTATTTTGTAAATTGTATTTCAATTGCAAAACAGGGAGTTAAATCTTGTTGTACAGGGAAGGAGGAGTTGCGCACCAGTGGGATGATCCTTGGAGGGGACCACTGGAGCCAGTGCTGCATTACTTAATGAATCTGTAATTAGCATTCTGAAATGAATTTCCTTGGCATTAAATTATGAATCCTGGTTTCTACTCTGAAATGAGTTTATTTGGTAATTACTTATGAGTAATTTTGTTTCTCTATAATGTTCTAAGATTGTGATTTAAATTGTTGCAAGGGAAACAAGCTGAATGGTTGGGCCCACTAGCCAGTCCGTTTGCTTGGGTGTGAGTGTGATCTTAGATAATTTCGCAATTTCATTTCATAACTCTTATTTCAGCCATTTCATTTTCAATTTCATTCCAAAGCTTTATTTTACTGCTGTGGTTATTTAAGTTTAATATCAATTCTTTTGGATGTATTTTCATAAAGGCTGAACTAAAGTAAACGGTGAATGTTTTAACTGCGTCTCTTATTTATTCTTATAAAGATCTACCCTGATCTCATTGTTGCATAACAAAGTTTATTTCTAGAACGCAATGGTGAAATAATTGCTGAGCAAGAATTCTGGTTAACTTAACTTAACATATACTCATAATTTCCTTTGAATATTCTACGAGACAGATTCCTGCACTTTTGCAGAGAAAAAAAAAAAAAAAACAAAAAAAACAAAACATTTATTCCTGCACTGTTGCAGGAAAACATTTATTCCTGCACTGTTGCAGGAAAACATTTATTCCTACACCTTTGCAAGCAGATGCTCGGATCAACATAAGGAAAGATTGTGAATCTTGTTGACAAAACGCTCACATAATTCTTCATTATAATTAAATGTTGCATATATTATAAGGAAGTATTTAATAAGATCAGGCTAAACAACATGAATTATATATTGGTTCTTATTGCATATTTCTCTTACAACTAAAGTACTAAATTTTCTTTAAGAGAAGCAGTGCATTATTATATTGATTTTTTTTTAAAGCATTCAATTATTTCCTTAGATTAATTGGAATGAAGTTGTTGTGTGATTTCTAGTTAAATTCATGT
This sequence comes from Pinus taeda, assembly GCA_000404065.3. Lineage (NCBI taxonomy): Eukaryota > Viridiplantae > Streptophyta > Pinopsida > Pinales > Pinaceae > Pinus > Pinus taeda. The sequence continues at coordinate 41,037 of APFE031601367.1, read as the reverse complement.
TTGCAACATAGCAATAATGTTTTAAGAGGTTTCACATTCTTTATCTCTTGAATCGCTTTCTTTTGAATGGGGCCTACATTCCCTTGTCCCTTGAACAATTGAGGAAGACTTACTGTAGGAGTCAACTCAACCCAGAAGAGGAGCCAGAAGTAGATTCCCGGAGTGTGTTTACTTTGCTTTAAAGAGTCTTGTTTATTTTTCCCGAATGATGCTCCTTTTGAATTTCTTGCAAGAGTTTGGGTTTTATTTAATAGATCCATGAGGTTGTATTATGGCATATATTGTGCTACACCTCTAAGTTTGCTTACCCGGATTGACAAAGTAAATGTTGGTGCAAATCTTGCATTTTTACCACCCGATAGTTATCTTGGTACTTCATGCATCTCGTCAAAATTTCTATCTCTGTAACACATCACACCATACCAAAGTTTTGTTTTCTGTGATACATAAAATACAAAACCTTTCTTTGGACATGACATAGTGTATATCCCAATATTAGACACACGAGGTTCCATCTATCTTGAAGGATTCTCTCATTCATGTGAAAAATGTGTGCAAACTATTGAAGAATTAATTCCATTCGATATATTGCACTACATGAAAATGGTGGTGTGATGTATTGCATGGGAAGAATAAATTCATACGATATAATGTATTGCACAAAAATAGCTTTTCAAATGATGCATTGCATTGCATGAATTTATTTTTCTTGTGAAATATATCACACTACGAAAAAATTTCATGTGATATGTTACCCTCCATGAAAATTCATGTTAGTGTGGTGCAATGCCTCACACTAAAAGTTAAAATATTAGTGTCATACATCACATCTCATGTAATTGTATTTGCATACCATTTGAGGTGTCTCATGGAAAAAAAATTATTACATGCTAAACAAGTTATAAAATTCATCGAAGTAATCGAGGCTGGTTACACATTTCCCCATTCGTTCATAATATAGTGGCAAATCCATGGATCAATTCAATTTTTTCTCAAAAGTTCACTTGAATTGAAGGTGGTTATTGTTGGATCCTTAATTTGTCCTCAATTTTGACATATTTTTCCCTTCTCTTCATCCATTCCATACTTTTTATGATATATTTATAGGCCATAAGGTCATTTGAGTCATCCTCAGCGATACCAAAAGGTATCAAACAAATGTAGCTCGTAAATCTACATTTTCTTTATGAAATTAACTGAAATATCACTATGGATACTAAATTGTGCAATTTCCGTAGCTAATTATAATTCCTGTAGCTTATTCCATGGTTAGACAGGGTCTAGAATTTTTTCAAGACAAAAAAAAGACATGGATCGATGCCAAATGTTGAAAATATGGATACCCACCTATTATGCTTACTCAAATAATCATAAGGCTTGAGGATCAAGAAAGTGTGGTAAAGGGTGGCATCAAGTGAGCTAGTATTTGCATTTGAATAATTTCTCTGTAGATAAATATCGTTCACATGATTTGCTATTAAAGAGAAAATCATGCGAGATCAAATTCCTAATCGAATTCAAATGCTCAGTTGTCAATCCTAGAACTTGTCTTTCGACATTATTTTCTTTAAGTAGCTAATCTAGAAACAATATAAATATAGCTTTGATCTGGAAGATCGGGATGATCATTAAAAACCTCCGAGACTTGCAATTGTCGATATTAAAGATCTGCTTTTATAATCACAATTACTCTATTTTATTCTCTTCGAATGCGTGGGTGATTAGCTCATTGGATTGAGTAATTTGATCCTTGCGCCTGACAGGAGGCACCCTTGAAGAGTTGTAAGATAGTTTAGTTATTTAGTTCTTTTCCTTTCTAGAAGTTATTTCCATTTGATTTTTCAATTGTCTTGAAACTTGTTAATGTTTTGCAATCTCATATATAAATGGCACTCCCACATATAAATCCCATGAACCAATTCATTGTCTCATCCTCCAAATCCTTTGTTATTTTCTCTATGTGTTCGTGTGCCCTTATGAAAATGTTTCCAATGTGTTTTCTCTACTTGTAGGTGTATGGTAGAGCTTCCATTGCATTATCAATTCCTGCGAATGATTATGGTTGTGCATCTATTTGTGTATCTCTATTTCATGTGATATGCTTGGTATGTGATGTATCTAACAAACTCTCAGCATATGTTGTGACTGGAGGTTGAATTTGATTTGAATATGCTAAGTACATAGTATGAACGAAAAATTTGAGAGGAGAACTAATAATTAAATCAACTCATATGGTGGATGTAGGATCAAGTAGGTATTACAATATCTTTGTTCTTGTTTTGGTTTGACTAGGGTCATGTTTGATTAGGCAATTAGTAAATTAAATACTACTATGTTCATTCGACTAAGCTCTTTCACCTTTATTTCTTCTTGTAAATTATCAATGGTTGATAAATTAACATTAGCACTCACCGCAGGAAAGGGGATGGTGACCACTGGTTTGCTACCTCTTGGAGCACAAGTTCATGAAGATCACGCTGACACTGCTATGACCTTACAATAATCAGAATAGTGTTATTATGCTCAAGCCGAGTCATTAAAAAGTTGAAAGCCATATTTATTTTAAGAAGGATCCTCCAAGGCTTGTTTTTCTCCACTGCTATAGGATTTGTTGCTTGCACCCTATATACCATCAATCTAGGAGGGCCCATCTTGATCTCCAATATATTTGAATATGCTCTTTTCCCTTATTATCTAATCATTTCTTTTTTTTCAAATAAATTATATGTATTATTATAATTAACCATCCTAATGTAGAAATTCTCACTGTAGATTAACCTGATAATGCAATATAACTAAAGCAAAATACTTTAATCTACTTCTACAATCAAACTTGCAGAAGCTTAATAGATTTGAGCAAGATCAAACATAACACATAACCAAAAGTAGAATCAATGCACATGAAACATAGAAGAATACTCAGGGGAAAGCCTCAACTAAAAACCCCTCTATCTGTATTATCATACAAGGTGGAAATATATTAGGATTACACAAAGCTTTAGCTCTCACAGCTAGCGAGCTCTTAGTTCAATCCTCCTGGATGCTCACAGGCAAACACGGCTTCTCACAAGGCTTCTCCTTTTCCCTCCAAGCCTCCTATTTCCTTGCGTAGTTTTCCCTGGGTGCTCCAGTTGTAACCTTGTGTGACACTGGTCTCACTCACTGTAAAACTACGCAATCCTCAAGGAACCTATGCCTTGACTGCATGGATGAGTTTCCTTTATAGGAAAAATCTTCCAACTGATAATACACTGTCCCTGTCTTTAATCTCAATTGGGTCTTTGTCTGTATTGACATGCATGAGTTATTTATGAGAGAATCTTTAGTTATCTAGAGTACACTAGTTTCATGCATGCATGCATTAACTGAATGAACTCACAATTTGTTCCTCAAACTGTCTGGAACTAATTTAACTTGTCTTAAGTTAGTTAACTGAGCTAACTAATTACAACTCGAATACAACTCATCCTTATCTCCTTAATTAAGGGATAACTTCCTTAATTCAAGGAATAATTGGTGCATGACTTCACAAAGACTTCTAGCTTGAATTTCTCCAACTAATTAACTCAAGATGAATTAATTAATTATTTTTCAAGCAACTGGTGAGACTAAATTCGAATTTTAATTCAAAATTCTTATTCAAGGACAAATCAAAATTGGAATATTCTGAATGCTATTTTTAGCATTTCTTGTTGCTATTTTCAACACTCCCTCTCAATAAGAAAGGAATTCAACTCGATCCCGATCTTGAACCTTTGGAATGTTCTTCATGCAACACTTCTCTCTAGTGTTGTTGCTCCAGGAACTCTAGAAACAAAAAAACATCCAACATGAATCAGAATGATGCCTCTGTCATCAAAGTCTTTGACTGCTATTGCCTCTGTCGACTGAAAACTCTGCGCTTTTGTTGACTCAGCCTTTCTGCACTGTTTCCAATCCTTCTCCGCTTTCTTCAGTATCTGATTGCTCTAGCCTTTGTCACTTTGATCTCTGACTGCATCAATCCCACTGATTCCTCCCACTACTCTGTACTTTGGGCTCTCGTAGTAAGGTACGATCCATGAGATAAAACCTCTTAATGGACCCTGCCCAATTTCAGCCTTCTTGGGACTATCACTTCACATCGCCCCACCTCACACCTAGAGGTATGGCTGCATGTGCTCCCTCTGCCCACTTGGCTCGAAATTTCTCTCTACTGGAGGTCTCTGCAGGAGTGGATGCCTCCACTCAGTCTCTTCTCAGCTTCTCCAATTGTGGCTCCTCCACAATTGTCTGAGACTTCTTCTGGGACTGCATGTTGAGAGGTAATTTACCCTCCCTCTCAACCACCAAGTCTCTAACATTTGCCTTGCTCCTCAAGGCTTTGCATGCATCTTGAACCTCAAGAGCATATAGGTTCTTGACTCATGAAATGATCTGTTTCACCTATCCCGTGGTGGTGTGTCTAAGGAAAACCTTTCCCTTACTGAAGACAACATCGTAGCCTTTGTCCCCAACATCGTGATGGATACCAAGTTCTTCTTTAGTCTTGGCACATACTTCACATCTGTCAAGGTGATGAGAGCTCCATGCTCCCTCTAAAAAGCAACCGTGCCCATACCTGAAACACTAAACCTTTCATCATTTTCCATCTCTATGTCCATGTTGAGGTCTTTCTCCTCCAAGGTACTGAATAAAATTTTATTGCCGGTCATGTTGAATGAGGCTCCACTGTCAAGATACCAACCACAACCCATCATCGATGACACCATGCATGCAATGAGAGTAAAGTCCATCTCGAACTCATAGGCTAATGCCTGACCTTCATATTCTTCCGAGGATCCCTTATTGGACTTATTCGATGCACAATTAGTCACATAATGACCCATCTCGTGACAATTAAAGCATCTCACTTTATACTTGTCAACCTTCTTCCCTCCATGGGAAGAATTCGATTTGGAATGAGAATCCTTCTCCTTCCCTTTCCTTGCCTTACTCACTAAGGCCAGATTTTCTTCATCCTCCTTGGATGAAGAACCATCTCATGTGCTCCTCTTGATCTCATCCTGCATGAGATCCGACCACAGTCATTCCCAATCTGGCAGTTTCTCCCTTCCATTCACAGAGTCCTGGTAGCTCTTCCAGCTCTTTGGAAGGCCAAGGAGTACGAGGTTCACCATATCATCATCTGAAGTAGTTATTCCCACACTGCTAAGCTCATCTCTGCAAGTGGTGAGCTTGTTCAGATATGTGGAAATAGTATCACAGTTCTCCATCTTGATTCTTCGAAGCTTATCCTTGAGCGCCAATTTCCTCTGGTCGCTGCTGTTCTGGTAGAGGTCCTTCAATGTCTTCCACATTGAATATAGAGTATCCTTCCCATGGAGACTCGAGACAATATGGTCTCGAACTCCCTCAAGGATGATCCGTCTCACCCTCGCCACACACTTCTTCCATTCAACCAACTCTTGTGCATTAGCTTGAGCTGGCTTGGGGATTTCTTGATCATTGAAATCCTTCAAACCATTGTTTTCTAATACAACCTCCATGCGATCTTTCCATGCTATGTAATTCGAGCTGTCATCCAAGGCATACTCGAGTCTCAAGCCATAGAATGCCATTGACCAACCTGAAGTATGAGATGAATTTGATTTTTCACTTGCAACCAAGAGCTTCAAACTTTGAATTTCCCTTCTCAGTATGCTATTTACTGCTTTGATAACCTCCCTCTGATACCATGTAGAAATTCTCACTATAGATTAACCTGATAATGCAATATAATTAAAGAAAAATACTTCAATCTACTTCTACAATCAAAATTGTGGAAGCTTAATAGATTTGAGCAAGATCAAACAAAACACATATAACCGGAAGCAAAATCAATGCACATGAAACACAAAAGAATACTCAAGGGAAAGCCTCAGCTAAAAACCCTGCAATCTGTATTATCATACAAGGTGGAAATACATTAGGATTAACAAAGCTTTAGCTCTCACAGCTAGCCAGCTCTCGATACAATCCTCCTAGATTCTCACATGCAAACAAGGCTTCTCACAAACCTTCTCCTCTGCCCTCCAAGCCTCCTATTTCCTTGCGCAGTTTTCCCTCGGTGATCCAGCTGTAACCTTGTGTGACATTGGTCTCACTCACTATAAAACTGCACAATCCTCAAGGAACCTATGCCTTGATTGCATGGATGAGTTTCCTTTATAGGAAAATTCCTCCAACTGATAATACACTGTGCCTGTCTTTAATCTCAACTGGGTCTTTGTCTATACTGACGTGCATGAGTTATTTATGAGAGAATCTTCAGTTATCTGGAGTACACTAGTTTCATGCATGCATGCATTAACTGACTGAACTCACAATTTGTTCCTCAAACTATTTGGAACTAATTTAACTCAACTTAACTCAGTTAACTAAGCTAACTAATTACAACTCAAATACAACTCATCCTTATCTCCTTAATTAAGGGATAACTTCCTTAATTTAAGGAATAACTTCCTTAATTTAAGGAATAACTGTTGCATGACTTCACAAAGACTTCTAGCTTGAACTTCTCCAACTAATTAACTCAAGATGAATTAATTAATTATTTTTCAAGAAACCGATGAGACTAAATTCAAATTTTAATTCACAATTCTGATTCAAGGACAATTCAAAATTGGAATATTTTGAATGCCATTTTTAGCATTTTTTGTTGCTATTTTCAACACCTAATTATTTATTTATTATTATTATTTAAATTTGAAGCTAGGTGAGCTTATCATCTACTTCTCTTGAAAAGAAGAGAATTACAGTCAAGTTCCTGCAATCGGTCTTTGTCTTCATGTAAGCACCTAATTAACATTTTTGCCCCTTTTTCAATGATATTAATGTTAAGTAAATTGTTTCTTTAACAATGTGGTTTTTCCAACTTTGATTGCATATTTTTCTTGATCTTTCCTAGGTGGGTTGGGGTTGGTTTACAGGTTCTAGATACTATGGAGAAGTCATAGGTAAAGAATAACGAATGTGAATCAGGCTTTACCTTTTCCCCTTTTAGTAAATTGGCCATGGGCTTTGGTTTTTGTGGGTATTTTTTTTACCTTATAAAATATTCCATATTATTACATTCTTTCGCCTTTGCTTTCCTCCATTTATATTTGTAAATTAGATTCTATTATATAATAACATGAGTTCATTTTAAAACACTCAAAGATGTTAATATTTATGCCTGTTTTGGAAATTAATGGTTGCATTTTCATCCATGAAAATAAAGAAGCAAATCTTGTTGTTGAATGACATAGATTCCAACAAGTTATTCTTCATCTATGTGGCTTAAAAAATGATGTGTATGTATCTACTCTATTGTTGTTCATGGATGTTTGCAATAGGCTTGGACATTAGAACTGTAACGTCAGCTACAACTAACTCAACATCATCAATCTTGACAATTAAGTTCAAATAGCTCAAGCCTGCTAATTTTGAATTGGTTAACAACATTCTAACTAACATATTGCAATACATTTGATCAATGGAAACATTTTGTCTCCTTTTAACAGCTAGCCATCAAATTTTGTACGTCGCAAACTAAAACTACATAAAAAAATACATCTATACAAAAAAAACAATGACGTTGCCACCACATGTCGATTTTTCCAATTACTTTAGAATGAGGTCTATGTCTAAAAGACAATCACAAACACACTGGAATACACACAAATCCAAGAACTTTGCACAACATAAATGTAACAACAGTGAATCAACAAAGTACACAAGAATTTGCAGACCCAAAACTTCTTTGTATTACAACTTTAATACAACAAACAATGGGTTCTCATACTAGGGATCATGGCCCTTACAATTAGCCCTGATACTAGGAAAACTAGGGCTTGAGGTAACAATGTTTGACACTCAATCTACCCAAGAAAAAGAACAAACTTGACTTGTTGAAGAATTGCTTGACCACAAGCCCTTCAGTCCACTTGTCTTGAACACCTAGAAGGTCCTTTGCCACCTATCTCACAAAGTTACTGCTATGCCAATACCTATGCACATCAAGTTTCTCATAGGGTTCTGTTCCTCCAAAAAACTTATCAAGCCTTTCAGTCCACTTGTCTTGAACACCTAGAAGGTCCTTTTCCAACTATCTCACAAATTTACTGCTACGCCAGTACCTATGCACATCAAGTTTCTCATAGGGTTCTTTTGCTCCAAATCACTTGCACAATTCAACCTCAACAATCTACCTTCACACAACTTCAATGTCATTTTACATAGGCTCAAAAAATGAGTTAGCTTCCCATAGTCCCTTAGTTCATAAAGGTGACTCTATATAGCCCTTAACTAGCTGTCAAACCCTTCTTGGTTGTACAAACCTCCAAGCATATACCTCAATACATAATATTCTTAGTATATCATTCCTCCATATGTCCCACTTCCCTCTCTTTATACACAACATGGCACATTGCTTCACTATCCAAGGCTGAGGGAAATTTTAGCCTCCTTAAGGGCTAAATCTTGCCACTAAACTTCGACACTATGATTGATGGCTTGCAACCCTTCTCAACAGGTTGAACAGAGGCACATCAACCCTCTTCTACAACTCAAACCTCCCTCCTTATGCACATAAACATCAACAGACCTTATGCAGAGAATTTATAGGCTTATTCTTGCTTGGATGGACCTACATTAGGGCTTCATACACATAATGAATGTCCTTCTTTCCTCCCAATCTCAGCCTGAACCAAGCCCTTTTAGGGAACACACCTCCATAGAAAACTCAACCTTTTCATTGAGAAAAACTCAACCTTCATCACATAAAAATTTAGACCATAAAGCTTCTCTCCAAGGATATAAATCCTCCTAAGGTACGAGTCTCCCTTTTAGGAAGATATCTCACAAGAATGAATGCTCTTGTTGTGTGTTGAGACCTCTTCTAGGTTTCCTTTATCTATACTCTCTCTAATAATTGACTTAGGGCTTCTCAATTTCCTTAAGGTGCTATCACACAATAATAAGAATAAACAAATAAATGTTTTGGGTCTTTAGCCCACCATCTTGTGCCCAAAGCCCACAACTTTGGTACATTGCCACAAAACCAAATTTTCATGGGTCAACTCTACACAAATCCCATACCCCAAGGGTTGTGGGAGTACCTACCAAGCTACACACATCTCAATGCCACGTGGCTCTTGTTTAACTTGAAATGTATACAATTTAGTGGTGAGAGAGGTAGAGATAAATATTTTATTTTAATAAAATTTGAGAAATGTTAAATAATAATGTGAAAAATAAGTTGAGTGGTTTATAATTAAATAAAAAACATTTAAAACAAAAATGAGTAATATTGTATTAAATTTGTGCCCGATCCCAACAAAATACACTGGAGGTACATCTTCAATATTCACTTTTGACTATAATTCATGGACAACACTGACCTTCTACATCAAAAGACCCAAAAAGACTAACAAAGGGCATACTATAATCATGTCTACATGATTACACAAAAATACCCAATAAAACTAACATAAGGTAGACTATTATCGTATCTGCATGATTACATAAGTCAAAAATCCATATCAAACAAAGGACAAATTATTCATGCATCCACATTATTAAAAAAGTCAAAAATCCACTTGTCGAGCTTGCGGTAGATATTAATAACCATTTGTGGTTGACATGTTGAGATATATCTCTCAATTTCCTGTATCATCCTGATGCTTGTTGAGATTTTCCTAAGCTTCTTTACTTAATTTAAGGTCCATAACAATATTCTTGGGTGCATCGACTTCGTCAATCAAACGCGAAAACTGAAACTGGAGAGTCATAAGCTTATATGGAAGATCAATTTGGGTGTGAGACATTTGACAAAATTTAACTTGAAGATCATAATATGCCCTGTGGAGTGCTTCATGGGAAGACAAACAATGAGAACAAGGATTTTCCTTTGAGGAGGGATCTAAGTCTGAATTAATGTTCATTATACCACCCTGAGTAGAAACTTGACATAGATTGGTGGAAGTAATTTGCGGCTCTAATGACCTTTTCATGCCTTTCAGACTTATGACACAAAGAGGCTCGAACTCCAGGATAAGCCTTGTAGTATAAATTTGGATCAGGGAATTGGCACAACTCGCATATACTTTTAACAGATTTGTAGGGAAAACCAATAAGAACTTGTAAAATGAGTGCATAAGGTGGCGCCACCATAGTCTCGAACCCGAGGACTTGTAATGCTTTTTAGAAGGAGAAGACGATCGAGGAGATGGGTTAACCAACGGTTTCACAAACCCATTTAAAACATTTTGATTAACAACCAAGGAGTCGAGGTAGGAGCTTAATTCTCTGAATTTCCATCCATACCTAATTTTGTACGAAGAACAAAGCTAAAAACTGGAAATTCAAATGTAACTTCTTGAAATAAGGTTCGTGCTAGACTGAGACTGACAGGGTAAGACTATCTTGCTTCTTTTAGATTGGCCTCCAAATAACAAGCCCGAAATGTCGGAGTTCCCACAAGTAGGAATGCCTCACCCACCCTGACAACACCTAGTTGAGCAATTGAAGTATGAATTAGAGCTCTTCACAGAGTTGCTAAAAGGGAAACTACCTTAGCACCACAATTGACTCTGAGAGCTGGACCAAAATCAAAATCACAGTTGCATGAGAAGAGGACACACTTGGAGGGAGGAGTGCAAAGTGCAATAATGCAGAAGAAAGACATCTTTCCAATTTAACACTACAACCCCTGTCATTCCACATGAATTCAATCTCCATAATAATAAAATTCCTTGTGTATTATCCAAGAAGATTCATCATTATTTTGATTGAAGGGTAATTACAATGCTTGAGCAGGTGAGTGTTGATGTTTCGAGCATGCGAGGGAGGATGAAATGCCTTTGCATGACAACAAATTATGTAACTTGACATGTTTTGAGAAGAAACCATGCCATCATAAATACTCGCAAATGTATGAATGGATTGAGTGCAATAATTACAAGGAGCAGGGAGTGATGGATAATAAGGATATATTGGAAGGGGAAATATTTAATAATGTTTCTTCATATGACCATATTCCAATAGTAAATAGGCTTAAGTAAGATCCATTCTTTTGGAGACATTAATTCAATTAGGGGATCGAACATCTATTCTTATGCTCATTGATCTCAAGCTCAGATTCTTCTAGAGAGCAAGCTTGTTTCACCTTCATATCAACTTCCATATTGTGGACTCTGAGAACGTGATAAACTTTCCTAGAGTGAAAAGATGCCAGTAAACTTCTGATTCTATGGAGCACCCTAGCTAGAGAGTTGTCTTTTGGATTGTATTCACTGTTAAGATATTGGATCGTAATCAGTGAGTCTCCTAGGATGATTATGTCTTCAACACCTTTGTCTTTAGCGAAGAATAAACCTTGTAGGAGCCCATTAATATCAACTTGATTGTTAGTTTTTCTTCCTAATCCCCATGAAAAATTTACTTTAGTTATTCCATCATAATAAATTAAAATCCCTTCCCCTCCTGCCACCCCTTTTATAATTAAATAGTTAAGAAGTAATTTATATGTCGTTTTATTTAGGTTTTAATTGAAATCTTTTTCTAAAGAGATATCAATTAATGTGCTTTGAAACATTTGAACTCTTATTGGTATACTTAATTTACAAACTATTAAATATATTCTTGTATTGTAATAATAATTTATTAGGTTTTCATTTGTTGTAAAAGAATATTAGTTTATACTTACATATGAAGTTTACAAATCACTTTCAGTGACCAAGCCAAAGCCTACACCTTTTAGTACGAAGTGAATCTAGCAAGCACCCCCATATATAGAAATTTACTGTGGTGGAAGACTTTAAGAATATCATCAAACATATGATATTGGGCACAACCCCTCTCGATTAAATGTCGAGCTCAATCTTCGATAGAGTTAAACATTGCATTTGTTTCTCACTATTGAATTCTATCACGTGCTAAGGGAAGACAATGTCAAGGTGGATTCGTTCGTAAACAACGCAACACATGAAAAAGTGATTGTTATCATCATCAACACCAAAGTGTATTTTCAACATATTCCTTAACATATTTTGGTAGTTCCATAGAACATGTACTCTTGGGTCACTTGTGTTAGGTAAACATGACTCAGGATAGAGTCAAATTTGACTAGGTTAAACAATGATGGTTTTGGGGCACATGGTATTGTGCACCCATAGTATTCTACTCGTGGTATTATATGTAATGGAGCTTATAAAGGGCTAGAAGGACTTCATTGTAATGCAAGACCTAGAGGTGAGCGGTGAAGGCTCACTTGGTCGAATGCTAATGAGATCTTATTAGGTTGGGTTTTTCCCCAGATTTGGGGTTTTCACGGATAAACATTTGTGTTTATGTGTTTATGGTTATTGTTGGTTATTTTTATATTTATTCCTCTCAGTAATTATTTATGTTATGAAGTAAATTTCTTCACAACTGGTATCAGAGCCAGATATTGGCTTCAAAGGGATTCTTTGGTGCCAGGGGTTTATAGTGCCTGATGAGATCAATGCAGCCTTTTTACAGATCTGGGTTTGGAAAATAATGGTGGAACAATCGTACGCGGAAGAACCTCGAGGAGAATGTGCGGAAGATAGTGCCATAACTGCTAGGGATCGCAATGCATTTGCGATATTTACCAGTTTGGAACATGCTGACGAATTGTTCGGGATTCATGAGGCTATTTAAAGAAGGTTGAGAGATACCTTTGGTAATATTAAAATTCAAGGCTGATTTTGTTCAGATTCATGTGTGTTCTATGCCGTGTTGAAAGATGGAGTAGGCGTGGGCTGCATGCAGGTCAGCAGAAGAAAATTGTTCATGCGGCTTCGAAAATTGTTCATTTTCTGCTACGTGAGGCCACTGGTGCTGAAATCGACAAGGTTCTCATCGGGCTTGCACTTGGAGCGGTTTGATAGAAGTTTTGGAGCAAATCAAATTGAGAGAGGATGGATCAGAATCGTAAAGGCAATAAAAAAAAATAAAAATTATTGCATGTAAATGGGCATACTACTGTAAGACCTGGTAAGGCATGTGTACCCCTTGGTGATCATCGGTAAAGTCTGGGTTAGACCTAGGTGATAGGGGGGATGTCGGGTTAATAATATCCCAAGTAAAAACTTTGAGGGGGGTAAGAGCTAGAGTGAGCGGGATTGTCTCACTTAGCAGGTTTGGCTGGAGTTAGTCAAGGAACCCTAAGTCAAGTTTAAGGGGGGAATTGTTAGGTAAACTTGACTTAAGATAGAGTCAAAGTTGACTAGGTTAAACAGTGATGGTTTTGGGGCACATGGTATTGTGCACCCATAGTATTCTGCCCGTGGTATTATATGTAATGGAGCTTATAAAAGGCTGGAAGGACTTCATTGTAATGCAAGACCTAGAGGTGAGCGGTGAAGGCTCACTTGGTCGGATGCTAATGAGATCTTATTAGGTTGGGTTTTTCCCCAGATTTGGGGTTTTCCCGGATAAACATTTGTGTTTACCCTAAGTCAAGTTTAAGGGGGGAATTGTTAGGTAAACTTGACTCAAGATAGAGTCAAAGTTGACTAGGTTAAACAGTGATGGTTTTGGGGCACATGGTATTGTGCACCCATAGTATTCTGCCCGTGGTATTATATGTAATGGAGCTTATAAAAGGCTGGAAGGACTTCATTGTAATGCAAGACCTGGAGGTGAGCGGTGAAGGCTCACTTGGTCGGATGCTAATGAGATCTTATTAGTTTGGGTTTTTCCCCAGATTTGGGGTTTTCCCGGATAAACATTTGTGTTTATGTGTTTATGGTTGTTGCTGGTTATTTTCTTATATTTATTCCTCTCAGTAATTATTTATGTCATGAAGTAAATTTCTTAACAACTTGTCTGGTGTACGTGGTGATAGGTCCCATGCAATGACATGATAGCTCTTGTATTACTTGCCTATGTCTTATTTCATTTCTCATCACGAATTTTCCATCCACATCTCACAACTTCTTGGTTCATTTAATCCCCACACAATGGATTTATCAATGTAAGGGATTACTTATTCTCTTAGGTGGATTGGAATTATGAACATCTATGATGTGAATAGGATTATGGAAAGCCATTTGTCTTTGGGAGTCACTCTTAGCAAGAGGCATGTTCAGTTAATGGGTTTATATATGTGAAGGTTGGTGTTTATGCCTTTTATGTTTAATGACTCAGTGCTTGCTTTTGTTCGACATCTCATGTCCCCCCTCTTTTTATTAGGTTCACTTCCTCTCAACCTTTTAACATATTTATCTCACATCTGGTGGTCTTCCTCTCTTCATCTTGCTAATGAAATTTTAATAACTTCAGTAATTGCATAGAATGTTATGATGACATGAAGGGTTGATATAAACAAATTTTAATAGCATACAATCTCAATCTCATTAATATCAGGTCAATCATGCCAAATTCTTAGCACAATTAGGCATTGTAATGGGGATTTTGTTACATCAACAACAAATTATAAATGTGGTCAAAGACAAGTTTGTGGCACTATAAAGCAAATTTGAAAGCCTCTATCATGGGCATTAGCTTGGGCTTCAGAATTATACTCTTTTAGAAAATTTTGTTATTGGAGAAAATGATCACTCAATAAATCTAATTCCATAATTAAAATTGAAGGCTCTTGAGACTCAGCATGAAACAATTGAAGCAACCAACACCAAAATCGAAATATTGTGTTTTTTAAAACATAAAATTCTTGCCTATGGGGCATAGAATAGATGGTGATGGGTGTATTGTTAAAGTTCATGATGTGAAGGTCACTAGTTCAAAACTCCATGGGCAAAAATCCATCCATATTAAGAGCTGGTGTGGTGGCCCGATACAATCTCCAAGTCATTTTAATTGCTTAAATGCCCTTAAATCGTGATTTTTCAAACCAAAGATTAAATATGTAATCATTTTCTATATACTTATTTATTAATATAAATACTATTTATTTATTATTATTAAATAAATAAATAAACTAGCTACAATACGATTACTTCGTCGTCTCTTAATTTTTCCATATGCATTTATGTTATAATTATATAAAGGTTGGCAACATTGTTATAAATACATATTAACCCACGGAACCTTATAAACCCTTACACCTGATCGTTACGACCTTATTTCTTGCCTGACTTTCCAAAATGAAACTTTTGCATTGGTCACATACATTTATGTCATTTATTAGGCTTGTGTATAAAGTTTGGCAACTTTAATTATTGCATACTAACTCACATTCTACCACATCTCTTAGATGTATGTATGCATTTATATCACATTCTATTAATGTGTATTAATAATGATGGTGATAGTTATTATATGGAACATGATGGTGATTGTTATTATGATGATAATGATGTTGGTGGTTTAGTAATGTTTATTAGTTTTTTTTTTAAATATGTTTAAAAAATATTTTGGTTTAGTAATGATAAATATAATGTGTGTATATAAGATATTTTTTTTTCTTCTGTTTTAAATGTTTAATTTTTTTTAGTGTCATAAAGTTGACAATTTTTTTTTAATTCTTGATATTTTAGGAATTTTTTGATGCCATGTGTCACTCTGGAGCTCATGAAAATTTGTTCTTGTTTCTGCAATGTTGATTCGCTTCTTTAAGCTAGTTAAAATAAAGAGATACTTTTGATTACCTATTTTTTCTTTAATATGAGATATTTATACTCTAGTTTTAGACATTATTTCGAGATACATTAATAGAGGAAACACACATTGTAATATCTGTCTAGGTTATTTTTGTCATATGTAATCAATTTTTCTTTCAAGAGAAATTTGATCATTTTTTCTTCTTGGAAAAAAATAAAGAGATACTTTTAATATTTTTATTATAATTAATCACCTCTTTGTAATATTTTAATTTTCTCTTATTCTCTAATTTTTTATGCACCACAATTTCTTCTTAAATTTAGTTGTAATAATTTCCAAATAAAATTGTTATATTGAAAAAGATGCTCTTCCTAAATACCCAAATAATTTAACCAACACTTTGTATCTTTATGCCAACCCTACTTGGACTCTAAGTGGTTTTGACTAATTAACATGTACACATCTTAAATAATAAATCAATAAAACATTAGGAAAAAAATCATGGAAAAAGTTTCTTAATCATATAATCCACTTAATAAATAAATTTTTTCTTCTTTTTCCCAAAGGTTACAAAACCTATAATAACTCAATTGTCAGTGTCTACAATGAAGAGAACCATCATTTACTACTATGCACGAATGCAGACTAACTTATCACTGTTATTCAAGGATGCCACCTAAAATCACTCATTGATGGTCCATCATGGGGCAAACTTTCACTCTTACTAGATGTTTCTAGATCTTTTGGTTATTAACATTTTTCCTTACATCCAAGGAAGATGATCTACCAACCAATCAAAATTGGTTTTAATTCTTACTCTAAAACCAAAAAAGTGGAATTCAATCTATATAGTATTTGTACGAAAGCCAACATCCCATACATGTGACTAAATATCATCCCTATTCATAGTTTATCCTCTTGCCCAAGAGGTAGGAATCAAGCTTCATGTTGGAAAATCATATTTAAAGAGAACATAAATTTGGACATTTGAAGTATTTAAAAGGAAAATGTCGGGAAAAAAAGTTAATTAGATCTAGGGATGGTGGTTAAGAGGAGTATTGTTCTTCTCAAAGAAATTAAATTTCTACAAATGACATTTTTGACTTGTAACAAATATATTAAGAGTTTTTAAATAATCTAATTTGCCTTAATCATCACTTTCGAAATGAAAAGAGTTCTTAATAATTTTCCCCATAATATATATTTTAGATATCTCAAAAATAAAAAGCATACGTTACCATGTAGAAACTTAAAATGGAAAACACTTTCATAACAAACTTCAATTGCATTTGTGTTGTAAACTCAATACAATACCCCAACATTCAAGTTAGTTCCAAATATATTTACTAATAGCCTTAAAATTATGGAATAGGTATAAATAAAGACAAACTAGAGGGGTTATCAAAATAATAATATCATATTATTCATAATAATGAAAATATTAGCAATTAATTTTTGAAGATGCAAAAGCAATAATGAAAATAGTAGCAATTATTCTTGAAGATGCAAAAGCAATAATGAAAATATTAGTGATTATTCTTGAAGATGCAAAAGCATGTGATTATAGGGGTAATGACCACTTCCATTTTTATGTGCATTGTAGTTAGGAAAATATTTGTTGGGTTGTGGTCCATTTCCCAAAAATGTAATGTTGCTGGTTGAGAAAGAATATTTTTCTCATGTGAAATAACATGACGTATTAGACTGACATATTGCAAGGATTCAAAATTTCATAAATGTAAGGTTTGGTTTTACTTTGTGTATAAAAAATATTTTAGGTATTGTGTGAAAATAATCCTTTAAGTCATATTATGATAAAATATTATGACGATGTGACATGTCATGACAATAACTAGACGAGGTGTTATGCATTACATTGTGATAAAGATGTTTTCATTGGATACATCACATGACAATAACAACTTTCACAATGAATGGTTACATCATGACAAAAATACTTTGTTTGTGATATGTTACATCACAAGAGATTCTTGCAATTCATGAAAGTGTTTAAAATCATTGCAATACATAGTGACCATGGTTAAGCATAATTAACCAAGATTAAATATGGTCAATTAATATCGCCCATGTTAAACCATGGTTGACTATGATTGACCATGTTCAACCATTGTTTATTATATTTGAAAATGTTTGACTATAATGATTCAACATGTTTGACGATGGATAATGATGGTTTGATAGTGGTTGGATATGTTTCACCACTATTCACCACGTATAGAAATGTTTGACTAGGGTTGAATATGGTCAACTATGGGGGAACATTTTTTTCTATGGTTCACATGCTTGAATAAGTTTGACCATTTTCAACCATAGTTAACTATTTTTTAGAATATTCGATTATGAATCACCATGTTTAACTAAGGTCAATGAATGTTAGATATGTATAATTATGTTGGAGCATTGTTATCTTGGTACATATTGCATCTCGTAGAAATTTCTATCTTTATAATACATCACACAATACCAAAATTTTGTTTGGTGTGATACATAAAATACAAAACCTTTCTTTGGTCATTACATAGTGTATATCCCAATATTATACACACGGGGTTCCATCTATATTGAAGGATTCTCTTACTCAAGTGAAAAATGTATGAAAATTATTGAAGAATTAATTCCATTCGATACATCGCACTACATGAAAATCTTAGTGCGATGTATTGCATGGGAAGAATAAATTCATACAGTATAATGTAAAGCACAAAAATAAATTTTCATATGATCCATTGTATTACATGAATTATTTTTTGTGTGCAATATATCACACTACACGAAGATAATTTTTTGTGCGTTACAACATACTAAACACGGAAAAAAAATCATGTTATATGTTGCACACCATGAAAAATTATTTTTGTGTGGTGCAATGCATCACACCAAAATTTAAAAGATTAGTTTGATACATCACATCTCACGTAAATGTATTTGCATACAATTTGAGGTGTCTCATGGAAAAAAAAATATTACATGCTAATCATGCTATAAAATTCATCAAAGTAATTGAGGATGGTTACACATTTCCCCATTCCTTCATAACACAGTGATAAATCCATGGATCAATTCACTTTTTTCTCAAAATTTCACTTGAATTGAAGGAGGTTATTGTTGGATCCTCAAATTGTCCTCAATTTTGACATATTTTTCCCTTCTTTTCATCCATTCCATACTTGTTTATGATATTTTTACAGGTCATAATGTCATTTGGGTTATCCTCAACCATAACAAAAGGTATCAAACAATTGTAGCTCGTAAATCTATATTTTCTTTATGAAATTAATTGAAATATCATTATGGCTACTAAATTGTGCAATTTCTGTAGCTAATTATAATTTCTGCAGCTTAGTCCATGGTTAGACATGTTCTAGAAAATTTTCAAGACAAACAAAAGACATGGATGAACCAGGTGGATGTTGGTGGCCACCCAACTATCCTACTTGGACCCCCACAACTATCTCTTTTAGTTTTCTGGTTTCCTTAATTGTAGCACAATTTACTATTTTTAGCAGTTTTTTGGGTCTTGAACTTCCGGAGCCGTTTTGAGGCCCTAAACAACGTTTTATTGGGAAAACTGGGAGTAACATGGGTCCATGGACCGATGTTTCTCATCCCAAAGTTGTAATCCTCAGATAGATGTTTCTCATGAGGTATTGTGCATGTCAAACAGTGATTATGTGCCAAACTTATGACCCCGAGAAGTTGATGTACCAATTTACCCAAAACGGGGCCCATAATTTGGCGCTTCATCTCCTAGGGTTAGGTTTTTGGATGTTTAGGATTTTCCATTGTTTCTCAACAATAAATAGGTCTTCGAGCCTCATTGTAAGACAGTTCACAGGCATGTAGCCGCCACATCTCTCCTCAGAGATAAGCTACCATCGCCTGAGGTAGTTTATTTCCATTTCTGTTTGTAAGCATATTTCAATATTTTACATTAATGAAATGAAGCATCATTTCTGCTGTATCTCTGTATTTATGGTTACCTCCGTAATTTGTTGCATTCTTGTTTAAATCCGGAACAATGGATCGATGCCAAATGTCGAAAAAATGGATACCCACCTATTATTCTTACTAAAAAGACCATAAGGCTGAAGGCTTTGATTGGTCAAAGTACAAGTCATCTATGTTCTGTTCACACACAAGGGTTTCAAGAAATCAATTTTGACATCAAGCAAGTCTAGCAAAGGGTGGCATCAAGTGAGCGAGTATTTGCATTTAAATAACTAATGTGTAGATAAATATTGTTTACATGATTTGTTATGAAAGAGAAAATCATCTGAGATCAAATTTCTAATCGAATTCAAATGCTCTATTGTCAATCCTAGAACTTGTCTTTTCGCATTATTTTCTTTAACTAGTTAATCTAGAAACAATATAAATATAGCCTTGATCTGGAAGATAGAGACGATCATTAAGAGCCTTAAGACTTGCAATCATTTCTACTAAAACTTCATCTTTATAATCACAAGTACTCTATTTTATTTTATTTGGATGCATTGGTGATTAGCTCATTGGCTTGAGTAATTTGATTCTTTTGCTGGACAGGAGGCCTCCTTGAAGAGTCGTAAGATAGTTTAGTTATTTAGTTATGTTTTTTTTATAATTTATTTCCATTTGATTTTGCAATTGTCCTGCTACTTATTAATGTTTTTCTTCTAGTTTATTTCACTTACTATTGGTTTGATTGCACAAGACGAACGATCATTTAAAGACAAAAACACACAATATTTCTTTTATTAGTTTATTGCTTTGCAATTTTTGCTTAGTCCCATATTTAAAGATAATGTTCATATTCTCTCTAATCACAAAAGGCACACATTAGTAATCTACAAGGCTTGTAGTTTAGATTTGAATCACTACTTTCAAGTTCAAGTTAGTTTTGCTTTCTAGTTGGATTTCTTCATTATAATCCTAGATTAGAATTTATTTCAAAAACATTTAGAATAGTTTATTTTTCATTCAAGAGTAGAATAGATTTATTTCAAGTTAGGTAGCATAGACCTTTTGGTTTTCTAGAATTATTTTTCCATTATGCCAATTAAATTAGCCTTTCAGTTCAAGTAGCACATATATATATATATTATATATATATATATATATATATATATATCTATTTTTTTCAATCTGTACAATAAAATAGATTTACAATTATCATTCTTAGATTAAGTTTTAATTCATTGCTTTTTGATTTCGAAAAGTTTTATAGAAAGAACATGTGTGCATATTTGATAGGGGAAGAACTTGATTAGATTCGCATTTGAATTTGATAAATTAGAATTTAATTTCATAATAAAAAATAGAACTCTTTGCATATATTTTGCACATGTACTTCATAGGTAAACGAACTTTGGTTTGATAATTTAATGACGCAATTTAACTAACAATTACGTTACTCAACATATTCGACACCATAGCCGGGGAAGTATATATAGGGTTTTATTTTTGATTTGTATATCATATTAGATGCATTGATTCCCTAGAGGCATAGTTGAAATCATCTTAAAATAATTTAGGATGAATGTACAGAGAACAAGATTCTAGAGGTAGATTTGTAAGTAGCGGTAGAGGATGTATCTCTATTCCAAAATCACCAACCACCCCCGCTAGACCACATAGTGCCACACTATGCACTGACACTCACATTCCATCCATAACAAGTAGACATAGACTCCCTAAAGTACATAGGTTTGAAATTTATCCTAGGGACTCACCAACCTCATCTACCGAAGTTTCAGTTGAATAACCTACATACCCTATTGAAAAAGTCATATTACTCTCTTCAACAGTTGAACACCTCATAGGACAGGAGTTAGAAGTGCCCAATGAAGAAAAGGAGGAGGTTTTTTCTGAGATATCATTAGTAGAAGAACTATAGGAAGAAATAAACAACCCTATTGTTGAACCTTATATTAGATCTGAAAAATCTACAATGGTAGGAGAAGGAGAAGGAGAAGGAGAAGTGAATGATGGAGAAGATATGAAAATAATTGGGGGAGGAAGAGGCAGAGTATGAGGAGGTAGAGGTGGTGGAGGTGAAAGAGGTGGAAGGGGAGATGAGAGAAACTTTCATGAGGAGGATTGTTTTGGATTCCCCATTTTAGATACAGACACTACTACTACCATGAAAAATATCTCACCATCTATCCTTCCTAACTTTCATAGTTTAATAACTGAGAATACTAAAACATTCATTTTTTGAGTTTGAAGTATTATGTTGATAATATGATTATTTACTTGATACTCAAAAAATGAAATTGTTTCCAGCCACTCCAAAATATGGAGCCCTTAAATGGTTCATGGGTCTAGGAACACATTCTATTAGAACATGGGATGATATGAAAACAATATTCCTAGAAAAATAAAAAGATTATTATATGCACCATAATCTTAAGGATGAATTCTTTAAGATGGTTCAAAAAGAGGATGAAAATCTTGAAGATCTGGTGGAAAGGTTTGCCTACAATGTAAAAAGGGCTAAAATTCACAATTTATATGAAGAGCCATTGAAAAATCTTTTGATAAAAACCATAAGGGATGATTGGATTGATCTTCTCCATTTGATGGGAAAAGGAGATGTATCCTAATTTTCATTTGACAAAATTTGTGAGTTGTGCAAACACATTTCAAGAGGTAAGAAAAAACATGGTCTGAATCCAAGAGACCTAGTGATGTCAAGATTAAGAAAATCCACATTTGGAACAATAAGTAGAGCAGAACTAGGAAATTTTCTTGACAACTTTAAAACATGTAACCTTGGAAATCATAATGAACAACTAGATACTCTAAGGATAAAAACAAGCAAAAACTCAATAATGTTGCATTTTCAATCTCTTGTCCTAGATGTAGGAAAAATCATGATTTACGAGAATGTCCTCTTGACAATGTTGAAGTATGTGTTATATGTGCCAAAAATTATTATACAAAGGAATGTGCTTCAATACATGGGCTTAAGGTTGTTTTCCAAGAAGAGATTGGAACAAGTCAAGCATAATACCTTTGATTTATTTCTCCCAAGAGGCCTTAACAACATCAACAAACTGGTATGGTACAATATCCCAATGCACAATATCAATCATACGCACAACCAAAAAGTAATTGGAATACACCTATGCGTTAGCAAACTTGGTCACCTAAACCCAAAAACCCATCTTGTTCACATGGTTGGAAAAATTCTTATGGTAGAAATCCTCATTATCCTCAATTCTAACAACCATACCCTCAGTATTATCCTCTGCAATATTCACAACCTACTCAACCACAATTCCAACCACAATTGACTACAATTCAATCACTTCCTTTGCCATCCACTCCATTTCCTCATAAATCCAATCAACTACATGTTCAACCACTTCTGAATCTAAATAATAAAGCTCCTCAACAACCCATCTATGATGTTAAGGGTCAAAACTATCAAGCTCGCATGATATCTGCTCTAGGTCTAAGTGATGTCCAACTTAGATCTGGTAGGGTTTTTCAAAAGAAGTCACCACTACTTGTCATCGAAGAATTTAAGGAGGATAAAATTCTTGAAAAAGAGGCATCTCTTGATCAAGAAAATACTCCTCCAAAGGAATATGTTCCTACACAATTAGGTGACAACCAAATAAAATCAACTCCTACAATTCCTCTAGTAGATCAACCTTCTGTTTCCTTACAAAGTTTTCCTGAAAGGCTTCAAATTGATAAGGGGATAGAAAGAAAAGCCACTTTACCCAAATATAATATGCCAGATGAATTGAAAAATATTTACATTTAAATTCCTTTACTTCAAGCTACAAAGGAAGTACCTATATTTTCAAAAATAATAAAGGGGTTGTGCATTAAAAATTGAGGAAGAAAAAGGAAAGACATTAAAAAGATTCCATTGGTAGGGAGATTCCAGATATTATGATGGGGAAGCTAATAGTTCAAAAATATTTAGATTTGGGTAATCTTATTGTAAAAATCCACATCAATGGTATTGTGATTCCAAACACTCTGATTGATTTAGGAGCAACCATTAATATCATGAGTAAGAATACCATGGATCTATTGGAATAAGGCATTACTGAGAGGGGGGTGAATCGATAATTACAGGGTTTCCTAAAAATTTAAGTACAAACCTTCAATTATTTTCACTATTGTTAGTTATTTGAGAGAGAATTCATACTACAATAGACATGAACAACTAGATAAGATATTTACATATTTTGGGTTGTGTTATATTCTTTCCACGACTAGCCCACGCAGTTAACCGATGGGTTGGGGCGGGGGGTGGAGCACCCCCTTTGTTGTGCCAATTGTGCAGCAGGGGTGGGGTGGGTCACAGGGGGTTTGAAGTGTACCTGTAACCCCACTTTATGGGGTCCGGGGCACCACCCCGGAAAATTTTGGTTTTGGACCCTATGTTAGGTTGGCCGGACCCACCTATGGTTTTGTGCACGATTTTCGCACATGTTTTTTGGACGTGATGGTTTTCGGTCCATGGTATTGGATGCTTCGACATGTATAATTATGTATTGTAACAATGAAAGGAACATAATGAAAATCAAGCTGGTAGTCCTAGTTTTGGGATCCAGGGGAAAATCTTTGTGTATATGTGTTTTATGTGTTATGCTCTCACATTGTTTATTTCCTGTGTTTTAGAATTCATATGCAGGTAATTTCTGTACGAGGTTAAAACGTACATTTGGTATTGGAGCAGATTTGGCTTCAAGGGGACGCCTTTGTTGCTGAGGGGTTTCGTTCGAGCCTATGGTAGACCCTATTCAGTGGGAGATCTGCGAGATCGATTTTGGTGGTGAAAGAAGATGGCGAGTAGTGGAAAGATAGAGATCGAGAAATTTAATGGTCAGAGTTTTGAGTTGTGGAAACTTAAGATGGAGGAT